>CAJHQP010003947.1:0-60710 GCA_905132765.1 Moricandia arvensis | reverse complement strand
CTATATAGTTTGGGACAAAACACGAAAAAGTATTGTCGAGCCATATGTTGCATTCTTCTCTCTCTCTCTCTCAAACGTCTTTATTTATATGCATTATCTTTATTTATTCTGTTTGCAGGTTATTCAGTGGGCCAAAGAGGGAGAAGAGCCACACGCGTTCTGTTAAAAAAGTTGGGTTGACCAGAGTGTAATAAGCCTCCACTTTGATTAATAATCTCCATGCTTAAATGATAGAAAAAAAATGTTGTTTGCAACTGCCTGAACTTCTACAGACTTTCTGGAGTGTAGTTTGCAACTGTCTGAACTTTTAATACCCTAGGCAAATGGTTCCAACAGAAACTTCTAAAGGGTCGATTTGAGAAAACGGGTTTTCTAACCAGAGAGCACAAAAATGTACAAAAGGAACACTGAGCGCAAAGATAAGGTGAGTCAAATAATTTTTAACAAAACATTCGTAGTATTACAACAATCAAAACAATTGTTACATGCATATTGTACACGCCCACGAGTTTAACTCGCAAATCAAACATTGTTTTAAATTTTATCTAACACTTTATTCAACTAATTTTAAATATTATATATCAACCACGTAACCTGGCACAAAAATAAAGAAAAACAAGTCTAATTTGATATCTGGTTTGGTGTTAGTTTCATGTTTCTCGATCAATAACATGTTTCTCGATCAATAAAAGAATTTAAAAAATAGCAGTACATTTGAGACAGTTTAAGTTTTAGTTAACATTATATAAACAAAGCAAAAAAAAATCTTAAAATATCTCCACATCCAAAATAAGATCAATGTGTAATCGCATTAATCTCACTTCAACTACCGTATCGATGAAAAAGTTCAGATGCAAACGAGGATGAGAATCAAAATGTGTTTACACTAAACAAAAACTAACTGGGTTTCATCTCTCCTCATGTGTCCACTTAGCTTAATAGTTTTACAAGGAGGTGACAATTGTATCTTTGTGGGCTTTGTTACCATTCACGGTTTTGCTCCATTCCAAAGCTCTCATCTTCTCCGATCTGAAACCACAAGTTTGAACTTGAATTCTAAAGCGTTAAAGGGTCAAACAGAGAAAAAACAAAACAAACTTGGTAATAATGATGAATGAAGGACACTTTTGAAATATACAACAAGCCTGAACCTGATTTGTTAGGCAGTAAAGGATCAGACTGATCAAAACCTTCACTCTTTGGAGGAAAAAGATTGACACTCTTATTGCTGAAACATATATAATTCTTACAATGAAGAAGATGAGTCTAAGAGAGGGTTCTCTCTGAGTGGCTGGAACGAGAACCTACGGAGAAACCTTGCAACGCAATCTCTCTTAGCTCCAGCGACCAGCGGCTGTCTTGGGGGCAGTCGTTGATGTGCATGGAAACGATGAAGACGGTGATACAAGCCAAGACGATAACCGGAGTTAGCCCGTCCACTGGGTGTTCCCTCTATTCTTCCTACTCGGCATCGTTTCTTCTCTGGTCGTATCAAGAACAAAACAGAGAATTTTATGAATCAATAGATCAACAACAATAGATTAAGAGCGATAACCAATAAATGGACGAACTCTGTTACCTTTAATTCTTTTTGAGTTTAGAAAAAAAGTTCAACCGTGGAAAGAATCTATTTCTTGAGTATCCTCAAAACGTTATTATCTGTAAGAACAATAACGTCACGACTTAAGATGTTTGTCTTTTTTCTTTCTGATTGTTAAGGTACATAGCTCCACACTGATCAACATCTCAGACCTGAGAGGAAATAAATAAGACGATCAATTGGTATACTAATGTATTGATTTGTTTTTTAAAATATCTTCGCCATACACTTCTCTCATTCAAACTGTTCTCGCAAATAAAATTCACCAAAAATGCTTTGGAAACCTACAAACTCACTCATATCACATCTAATTCTTCTTCCTGTTTAGCTCTTGCAATCAACTCCTCCCACAAAACATTTTTAAAATGCGTACATCATTATCATATACATTACTTCCATCTACAAAACTAACACACAACAAACAAAAGCTTACAAAATTCTTGAAAATTTAAATAATAAGTAAGGTATATTCCGCGCGTAGCGCGGACCGATTACTAGTTAATGATATAAAATGGGAATACAAGTGGCCAATATGATTCGCATTATATAAAACATGGCTCTATTTTCGCTTAAATAACAACTTAGTTCATGGCAAAATACGCCCTACTCCAAGTTTTCCTCTAATCAGCATGTCTCGGGTGATCCTGAACATAGTCAATATATGTCTATAACTCCCAAAATTTAAACACAATTTACCTATAAAATAGGTATTCAATTTTTTTTAAAAAAAGCATGAATCCCTTACTAAACTGTTTATAACCCCGAAATCTTATAATCGTTTATGAAACTACCACTGTTAGTTACAAAAATAAAACGTGAGATGTGTTCCGCTTTATGGAGAAAATAATTTGATTAATGTATGTTTTCCATCTTTATGGAAGAATCACTTCATAATGAAGCGAATCAGTGGTCGGCATGCTACCTTCACGCGGTAGCACATTTCGTTGGAGTGTAAATTAAGGATCAAGCAAAACAATATAATAGATAGTAAAATATAAAAATAATTTTAAACTCAGATGATTCAAAAGATGATGTATTTTTCTATACGTGGCAATTGTCTAATTTTATTGTACAAGTTTTTCTTTTGTTATCATGATCATATTGTACAATTTTCTCAAATCATTTAGTTTTTTTTTGGTAACTTAAAAGTGAATGTGGTAACAATTATTTAGTTATTAAAACGCCAAAAGGAAGAGATTAATATGAATTCACAAATCATTCAGTTCAATATAAAACAAGTTTTTGTCACAACAATAGCATCCAAGAAAAAAATGATAGAAATATATACTCCCTCCGTTTCGTTTTACTTATCGTTTTAGGTTTTTACACGTAAATTAAGAAACTATTTAATTTTACATATTTTCTAGATAAAAACGCAATTACCTATACACCTAACCACATTTCAACCAATAGAAAATTAAAATAATAGATAAAACTAATAAATTTTGCATTGAAATTATAAAACGACACTTATTTTGAAACAAAAAAAATTCCTTACAATGACAACTAAATCGAAACGGAGATAGTATTTTTTTTTTAAAAAAACTTTTGTTACTCATTTTTTTTTTTAAATTAAACTTCACCTCTAAAACCTTACCCCGTAGCTTTAAACCTTAAGTCTAAATTAGTAAATTAATATGTATATATATATATATATATATATATATTTACACCCTTTAATAAAATATATTTTAATCATTTTTCTCCTTAAAATTTATTTTTCTGATAACAACTTTATTATATCTTTTATTTTAACACAAACTTTATTATATCTATTCTAGGGTATTTCTCATAATAAATTACATTTTCCTTTTTCCATGACATTATTGTTATGAAAGCAATAGATACCTCACAATCAGGTAGAGAAAAAAATGTCTTACAAATTATTAATTAGATATAATATTATAGTTACCACTAACAATTGTTGTAGTAGTAGTAGTAGTATTAAGGTTTGGAGCAAAAAAAAATCTATCTCTAGCAGACCACTCCCTTGCCACTTATGCCACTGGCACAACTCATCTCAAGGAGCTCCATTATGTTTCTTTTGGTTGCTCGCATGCTACCTTTGCTACAAATTACTGATGACAAAAAGACTAGTCTTGTACTCATAGAGTAACTTGGTGCCTCTACGCAAATGAGATAACGTTAGATGTGGTCACAAACATAAGAGACTTACTTGTATGGGCCTCCGAGGATTGCAGTTAATGGTAGTGATATCACCATATATATTAGTAATATTTCGTTTCTCATACCACTGAATCTCTTTTGGTGGAACCATCCCTCACGAAGCAGGAAACTTGTTTAATGAACTCAATTAAATCAACAATAATAAGACACGAGACTAGTGGGCTCACTCCGAGGACAAGAAGGTTGACGACAAGTAGATGAGATTTTTAAAGTCTTTCAGTTTTCTATATGTGGTTGTGAGCCAATAGATATCTTCTGCTTTGCATTCAACAACAATAAGATAAAATACATTTTGCATTTGCTTCCTGTCATATATTCACTTTCCTGCACCATAAGAGCTTTTAACCCAAAAAAAAAAAGAGAGAGAGGAGAATGAGATTGTTTCTTTTATTTTCTTTCAGTGCTCTCATGTTACATGAAGCATATGGTTTTACTGATGAACCTGATAGGAAAGCATTACTCGACTTCAAATCTCAAGTTTCTGAAGACAAACAAGATGTCCTGTCCTCATGGAATAACTCATCTCCTCTCTGTGATTGGGAAGGGGTCACATGCGGCCTCAAACACAAGAGAGTTACACGTTTGGACCTTGGAGGATGGCAATTAAGTGGAATGATATCACCATCTATTGGTAACCTTTCCTTTCTGATATCACTTAATCTCTCTGATAACTCTCTTGGTGGAACCATCCCTTACGAGATGGGAAACTTGTTTAGACTTAAATACTTGAATATGAACTATAATTTTCTCGGAGGAGAAATTCCAGTCAATCTTTTTAACTGTTCTAGATTGTTGGCCCTTGATTTATATAATAATGATCTTGGAGGAGTTGTTCCTTCAGAACTAGAATCATTGGAGAAGCTTGAAGTTTTAGATCTTTGTGCAAACAACCTTAGAGGGAACATCCCTGCATCTCTAGGAAACTTGACATCACTCAAGCGAGTTACATTTGCAAAGAACAATTTGGAAGGAAGTATTCCTGATGATCTAGCTAGATTGACTCAACTAATGGATCTTGGATTAGGTGAGAATAAATTCTCAGGCGGTTTTCCTCCTTCCATCTACAATTTATCCTCGCTTGAGCTGTTGAACATGTTTAGTAATGCTTTTTCGGGTAGCCTAAAGCCTGGTTTTGGTAATCTACTACCAAAACTTCGATGGTTATATATGGGAACTAATAGTTTCACAGGACCCATCCCAACAACTCTTTCAAATATCTCTAATCTTCAAGTGTTAGGAATCCAGCAAAACAAACTGATTGGAAGTATCCCTTCGAGCTTTGGAAAACTAAAGAGTTTGCAAGTACTAAGACTTCACAATAATTCTTTGGGAAGTAACTCTTCTGGAGATCTTGAGTTTCTTAAGGCTTTGAGTAACTGTACCCAACTTCATATATTACTTGTTAATAGAAATAGGCTTGGAGGTGACTTGCCTACCTCTATAACGAACCTGTCCACCAACCTCTGGAAATTAGACCTTGGAACAAATTTCATCTCTGGAACCATTCCTTATGACATTGGGAATCTCATAAGCCTTGAAAAACTTGTGTTACGCGAAAACTTGTTGGCTGGACCACTGCCAAGTTCCATTGGAAAGCTTTCTAGATTGGTGTTTTTAATCCTCACGTCAAATAGAATGTCAGGAGAGATACCTTCTTCAATAGGCAACATCACCGGGTTAGAAAAACTCTATTTGTCTAACAATAGTTTTGAAGGAACTATTCCTCCCAGTCTTGGTCAGTGCAAACACATATTATTTTTGTGTGTTGGGTCTAATAAGTTAAACGGGACTATACCTCAGGAGATTATGCAGATTCAGTCCCTTGTTGAACTCGACTTGTCAGATAATTCCTTGACAGGCTCCCTTCCCAAGTATATTATACCACTAGAACGTCTTTGCACACTGTCTGTTGCGAATAATAAATTATATGGGCAACTCCCTCAAGTCTTGGGAACTTGTCTCTCAGTGGAGAATTTGTATCTACAAGGAAATTTTTTTGATGGTGATATTCCAAATATAAAAGGGTTGATGGGTGCTAAAAGACTCGATTTCTCAAACAATGATCTCTCTGGAAGTATACCTGTATATTTTGCAAACTTTTCCTTGTTGGAATATCTAAATCTATCCATCAACAGTTTGGAGGGAAAGGTGCCAACAGAAGGAAAATTTCAGAATGCTAGTGTAGTTCAAGTATTTGGAAACGAAGATCTCTGTGGAGGTATCAAGGAACTGAAACTAAATCCATGTGTTGTGCAAGCACAACCAATGGTGGCTAGCCATTCCTCTATTTTGAAGAAAGTTACCATTAAGGTAACCATAGGCCTAGCTTTGGTTTTGATGGTCCTCATAGCATATTTTTCTCTATGTTCGTTCAGAAAAAGAAAGAAGAACCAGCAGAGAAGTAATCCAACTTCTTCCGCACTAGAGGTTTTCCATGAAAAGATAAGTTATGCATATCTGCGAAATGCGACAGATGGCTTCTCTTCCAGCAATTTGATTGGATCAGGCAGTTTTGGTACAGTGTTTAAGGCATTGCTTCCAACAGAGAACAAGTTTGTTGCAGTGAAAATTCTAAACCTTGAGAGACGTGGAGCTGTGAAGAGCTTTATGACAGAATGTGAATCTCTCAAGGACAAAAGGCATCGTAATCTTGTGAAACTATTGACGGCTTGTTCGAGTACGGACTTTCAAGGAAATGATTTCAGAGCTCTTATCTATGAGTTAATGCCAAATGGGAGCCTAGATATGTGGCTGCATCAAGAGGAAGTGGAAGAGATTCGTAGACCCTCAAGAACCTTGACCCTCTTTGAAAGGTTCAACATTGCCATTGATGTGATTTCTGGTTTGGAATATCTTCATGTTTATTGCCATGAACCTATAGCTCATTGCGATCTCAAGCCGAGCAACGTCCTCCTAGACACATATCTGACTGGCCATGTTAGCGACTTTGGCATTGCTCGGCTCCTCATGAAACATGATCAGGAGTCTTTGTTCAACCAACTAAGCTCGGCCGGCGTCAGAGGAACCATCGGCTATGCCGCACCAGGTAAATATATATCACACATCAGTACTATTTGATTGAAGAAAAATGGTTGTACTTTTTGTCACAAAAATAGTTTTCAAGGATAAAAATGACCAAAAAAATCTATTTCGATCACTTTTTTCCTTGAGAGCTATGTTTGTGACAAAATTTAAAAAATGTTATTTGAGAAATTTATCATTTTTTAATTATACTCTTGTTTCTGTGAATTATGGAGAAGAATATGGAGTGGGAGGACAACCATCAATATATGGTGATGTGTATAGCTTTGGTGTTCTTCTTTTGGAAATGTTCACTGGAAAAAGACCAACAAATGAGTTTTTTTGGGGGAAACCTTACCTTAAACAGCTACATCAAGTTGGCTTTGCCAGAGAGGGTGTTGGACATTGCAGACAATTCAATTCTCAATAGCTGTCTCAGAGTTGGTTTCCCTCTTGATGAGTGCTTGACAATGGTTTTGAAGGTGGGACTTAGGTGTTGTGAAGAATCTCCGAAGAACCGTTTGGCAACCAGTGAAGCCAGAAAGGAGTTAATCTTAATTCGAGAGAGGTTCTTTAAAGGCAGACGTTGATGTGTTTATCGTTTCCTCTTCAGACTTTGCAACCCACTTAAAAGAAGGAATCTGAGACTTGTATAATATTGTCTTTCATAATTTGTGGTTTTTACTTAAAAACATGATTATTCCTGAAGAATGCTACGTTGCATGCAGACAATAGAATGAATGTTGTGTTACCAGTTTTATAATTGCTTATCTTTAAAGCTCTAGTTATGTATTTATGCTTTTCTTTCTGTTGGTGATTGATATGAGGGTTTTTTAAAATCTGGAAGATCAAGAAAAGTTTTAAAGGGGCTAGTAGGTAACAAATCTAGTGTCCTAGTAATGTTTTTTTTTGTTTCACTAAAACCTGTAAAAAATTTAAGGTTTCAGGTTCTGGTGTTTCTTTTCGGACAATGTTCTAACTGAATTAGACAGACAGTCCCATGTACAAGGTGACTGTGTTGGTGGCTTCATGTATAGCAGCACCTTTGTTGTTACTCCTGTCAGTTGGCTCTGAAGCAACCCTCCTTAATTAAGTTTCGTTCCTCTTTGGGTTCATGTTCCCATTCGATCTATACAATCAAGAAGGCTGTAGTCTTGTCTCTGGCTTGATAGAAGATCCAGTAGAAAAGAGAGTACAAAACCCACTTTTGTATATGTTAAAATCCTTAAACACAGACGAAGAAAGCTTTCAAAGGAGACAATACGACGACTAGTCTTGCCATTTTTCTAATGAAGGTTGAAACATGGCTCCAAGTCTATAGCTCCCAAATTTTGAAAATAATTTACATACAAAAGAGGTATTCAAATTTGTAAAAAAAAAAAAAAATCATGAAACCCTCACTGAACTGTTTATAACCTCGAAATTTTATAATCGTTTATGAAACTACCACCGTTAGTTACAAAAATAAAACAAGAGATGTCTTCCGCTTTATGGGAGAAAATAATTTGATTAATGTATGTTTTTCCATCTTTATGGGACAATCACTTCATAATGAAGCGAACCAGTGGTCGGCATGCTACCTTTATGTGGTAGCACATTTTGTTGGAGTGTAAATTAATATCAAGCAAAACAATATTCTAGATAGTTAAATACAAAAATAACTTAAAACTCAGATGATCAAAAAGATGATGTATTTTTTTTACTTGGCAATTATCTAATTTCATTTTACAACTTTTTCTTTTGTTATCATGATCGTATTTTAAAATTTTCTCACATCATTTAATTTTTCTTTTTTGACTACACAATTATTTAGTTATTAAAATGCCAAAAGGAAGAAATGAGTATAAATTCACAATTCATTCAGTTCAAGAATAATAAATTACATTTTCCTTTCTCCATGATATTATTGTACGGAAGCAGTATATACCTCATAAAACAGGTAGAGAATAAACCTTGTTACAAATCGTGTTACAAATTATTAATTAGTTATCGTATTATAGTTACCACTTACCATATTGTATAGTGGTTGTAGTAGTATTAAAGTTTGGAGCAAAGGAACGTCTATCTCTTGCAGACCACTCCCTTGCCACCTACGCCACTGGCACAACTCATCTCAGGGAGCTCCATTATGCCCCTTTCACCGTTGCTGCCTCTGTTACCGGTGAACCTTGCGGCTGAGCAGTCAGGTGCAAAAAGTCCGGTGGTCTGGAATTCCCTGTCACCACCCATCACAGGCATGTGGACTCCGATCTTGACTCGGCTAACATAGTTAGACCTATACGTTTGTCCTAAAACACCATCGACGTTATCACTAAGGTCTTGAAACTTAAAGCCTAGGTCGAGATGAGCAAGACAGTCGTCTTCCGTTACGTTGTAACCATGAATTCTTGAATCTTCCATTGTTATTGGCACCACTCTTGCTGTGATCTTAAGTATGCCCTCTACTTCAACCTGAATAAATGCGTTATATATGTACACCAACTTATTAACTGTTTACTACTAGTGCAGAAAATATCTAAAATATTACAAATATAACAAAAGTTTATATACAACCTAAGTGCATAAAATATCTAAATACTACCAATATAACAAAAGTTTATATATGTATATCATGCAGATAACAAAAGTTTTTTTTACTTAGATCGTACCTCTAGGTTGTTAGTGTCAGTGTTGACACGTTTGACCGAGACCTGAGGGTATACTCCAGGGGAAGAAGTCCACGTGGCACCATCTAACTGAGGAAGTGATATAGCATGTCCATCAAAAGAGGCGGAGATCCGGTCAACGGCATTGTCCCACGTGGAGGTCTTGAGGGCTCCGACGTAGAAACGGTGAGTGCCGAAGAGGATAGCAATGGACTGGACCCATGTGAAGTCACGTGCCATACCAGGCCTACGTTTACCGATGAAGTGTGCGTTGATGTGAAGGTTAGAATCGGAGATGAGGCAGAAGTTAGAGTCTTTCTTGCCGTGGAAGTAAAAGGTGAGACCATCTCCTCCTATGAAACGTGGGTCTTGACAAACAGATCCTGGCTTGTCACAATCTGCATCACAACGTGTAAATCATTAATTAGTATGTGTTTAGTAATTGAATAACAAGGAATTAATGAGAATTTGCATGTAAATGATTGAGGACATACTGCAAATAGGTTTGCAAGTAACGCAGTCAACCTCACAAGAACGGGGACAAGCGGCCGGGCAAGAATACTCAACTCCGTAACAAGGAGAACCATGCTTCTTACACCTGGCTCTTCTGATTCCTGCTCCTGCCTCTCCATCTGATGGTGGGGTTGGAGTAGGAGAGGAGGGAGGGACGGAAGGAGGAGTAGAGCCAGGAGGTGTTGGAACAGAAGGTGTAGGAGTCACTGGTGGAGAATATGGAGGGACTGGGGCGGGAGGAGTACCAGGAGGACTTGGCACGGCCGGTGTAGGAGGAGTTGGGACGGTTGGAGTAGGAGGTGGTGGTGAAGATGGTGGAGTGGGACTTGGCACATCTGGTGTAGGAGGAGTTGGGACAGTTGGGGTAGGAGGTGGTGGTGAAGATGGTGGAGTTGGACTTGGCACATCTGGTGTAGGAGTAGGAGGTGGTGGTGAAACTGGTGGAGTAGGACTTGGCACAGCTGGTGTAGGAGTAGGAGGTGGTGGTGAAACTGGCGGAGTGGGACTTGGCACGGCTGGTGTAGGAGTAGGAGGTGGTGGTGAAACTGGGGGAGTAGGGCCTGGCACGGAAGGTGTAGGAGTCGGAGGTGGTGGTGAAACTGGTGGAGTGGGACTTGGCACGGAAGGTGTAGGTGGAACTGGAGCTGGGGGAGTGTATCCACCGTCATCACCACCATGTTCATTGCCACCTTTGTCGTCGCCACCATCATCACCAGGGGAAGGAGGGCCACATATGGGTTTGCAAGAAGCACATTCAACATGGCAAGAGTCAGGGCAGAACTTGGGACAGACATGTTCCAAGTTGTAGCAATGTTTGTACTTCTTGATCTTACATGTTGCATGGCTTGGGTTTTTGGCTATGCCCGGTGGTGTATCAGCCATTGTTAGTGCAAGTGATGCAAGGAGTATGCATCCCAATATCTGAACTCTTGTGTGTTTGGCTAGATCCATTGCCAAACCTAACAAATAAGATTAAAATGTGTTTCTTTTCTTTTCAGTTGGTGTGTTCTCTAGGATTTGATAGTTTTGTGATGTTGTTCAAGTACTCTGATGTGCTTTATATAGATACATATGTAGGGTTTTTTAATTATCAAGTTGGGGCTTTGTAATCTTTTAAAATAAGCGTTCCCATTTCTATGGATGCTAAACTATAAAAATATTAACACCTTGACTTGAATTTATATCCATAACAAACCAACATTATATTCTATACATGCTTCAAGTTCTTTTATTGATCGCAAATAGGTCTCTAAATAGTAAATATGTTAACTAGTAGGGCAAAACTTCACATTTTAATTATGATTTTAATTAGAATCTCATTATAATTTAAACTTTTACAATATCATTGCAATGCCATTGAGACTCGATTAAAATTATAGTTAACTGGTCTACCATAAAATAGCCTTGACCGGTGAGGTACATATATATACATAAAAGATCATATCCAACCTATTTCTATATTCATTTCTATATTTTTCACTAAAATAAAAAAACGTTTATTATAAATGTAGATTTGTTTCAATGTATGTCTCTATAATAAAGAATTTCTATTTTTAAGAACTTCTAAAATAGCAATTTTCTATTTTCATCTCAATACAAAGATAAAGGTAAACTTTTTTCTATATATATATTTTTTGATTAACCAGGATGGGTTCGGGCCTTCGGCCTTAATCCCTCCTAGGTCCGGAATCAGCCTTTGTTTGTACTTTTTACGGTTTTGGACATTCCTCCCCGCCCGAGACTCGAACTCGTGACCTCCTACAGAAATCTGAAGACATTTCTCTATATTTTTCTCTAAATTAGAGGAACTTTATTATAAAGTCATACATTGGAACAAAATCATTTGTAGAATAGAAATTTCTATTTTAGAAAAAAATATAAAAATGTACATTGGAAATACTCTAAGCTAACGATTATTTTAAGTTGAATAAAAATATCCAATGGTATATTTATGAGCATCAATTTGGTCGGAGATTTCAATTTAAGAATTAGAAAATGGGTTTCTTAAAATAATTTAATTATATATGATAATATAGTTTTTTTCCCTAATCACTAATTATCATCAAAATTTTATAATATGGTAAACATAACAGTATAACGATGAACTTAGTACAGTCTATTTAATGATCCCGTAAAGATGTTTCTTTGTTGAAATATTGTAAATATCAATTGAATTTTGAATGAAAAGAGAGAAACAAGCATAACCTTAGTTGTGATAGGTAAACAATCTTACCGTCAAGTCAACCTCATATTAAACTAGCCAATCGATATAGTTCCATGCATAATATATTAACAAAATTGTTGAAAAGATTTTAGATTCCAAGTTTTTTTTTAAAAAGAGAGAATTTAGATTCCAAGTTTTCTTTTTCAAAAGAGAGTTTAGATTCCACTTTATGCACTTCTAAGTAATATAAATTAATGGGTATGAACAAATGTGATATATATTAATTATATGTATCGGTACATGCAAGTTTGGGGGGAATCACTTTGCTACCAAGTAAACCGCATGTTACTTTTTTTGTTTCGCATTTTGCTAAAGTTCAGATTTAATTTGAATTATATTAAAATTTTAAATTTAATTATTAAGCGAAATAGTTCTTTGCTAATGGAAAAACTATATTCGAATTATAGTTTGGTTATTTCTTAAATGCACCAAAGTGAAACCAAAATTTTGGTTTGTTCATATAAACATTCTGCTCCATTTTTCTAACAAAGTTTGCACTTCGAGAAAATTGGACTAATTCGATTTAGCTCGTTTTTATTGGGATTTACTCTATAAATCATATATATAACTGAAGTTAGAGTTCTTAACAAAAGAGAAGAAGTTATAGTTTTTGTATGATCCATTCAATTCTACTTCGAGTAAACCTTTTTTTAACCTAGCTAACAATTCCCTATACTAGAGTAAATCCTGTAAAATTTGTAAATTTGAGTTAAACGTTAACAGAGAGTTCATGCATATAATTTATCCTGGTAATACATTTATTAAGATGGAGATGGTGATTTCTACAGCAAAGAAAAGAGATGTAGATGGTGTACTGAAAGTCATTTAGTTTATTCGTAAAGAGACGAAGGACATAGAGAGGACAACCTTTGACTTCTGGGGGAATTACATGATGAAAACAACAATGATAAGCCATGAAAACACCTTTACAGCTATGTTTTCATTTTATAATTTGTCTTCTATTTGAAGGAAAATAGAAAACTCGCATCTACTATATACTATCGAATATTTTCCTTTTTAACTAAGAAGCTTTATATGTAATTCACTTGCATGCATGCATGCATCCATGACTCAAGGGAGACAGCGACAATAGGTATGACCGTCTAAATCTATTATTTTAATTCTGCATATGTGCTCTGCTGTATACAACGTGGTCGTAACTATATATATGCACATTATTGGATTTGAAATTGAATACTAGTTAACACGCTTATAAATAATGCATTTTATTTTTACTCATAGCTATGGAATTAATTTGAGGTTGCACATGTTTTCAGTTTTTTCTACGTCTTTTTAGTTCAAAGTGGAAACACACATTTTTGGGGGTGTATTAAATGTGAAATTTTAAGTGATTTGATTTTTAATGAATTTTTATATGGTTGTTGGAGAATTGGAAATTTTGATGTGATTTTATTAAAACACTATAGAATCTCATCTAAGACTATGAGATTTGGATTTTTATTTTTATAACTATGAAACTCTTCTCAAACATTCTAAAATATTTAAAACATTTTAAAATCTTCAACTTAAATTTTGTTCAATAACAATGAATTTTAGAGTTTTTTTATTAAATTACAAGTTCAATAACATTGAGTTTGAAAGTGTGTTTTTTTTAAATTCTTGTTTAAAAAAAGTATATTTATTATTTTAATATAAATCATCTCAAATTTCAAGTTTAATACATCCCTTTTAAATCTGATTGCCGACATTATACCAACATTTAATCCCGACCTGACATGACTAATTCCAGTCTCTACCATTACTTAATGGTGTAGAGGACAACTGGTCACTTTCGAATTTCTAATGTTTGAACCATTAGAGCACCCGCAACGGATTCTAGCTTCAGGATTTTCAAAATACATATATATATATATATATATATATATATATATATATTAATATTAAGAAATTGTTAAAAATATTATTTTTTGTATCATTTTTTATTTTTAATTTAATCACTTTTACCTTTACTTTTTAAGAAAAAAAAACATACTTATAATTCTTGAGTTAATTAATTTAAAATTTAGAGTTAGAGTTGAGGTGTGAGGTAGAGAGTGAGTAGGATTAGAGAATGTAAAATTTAAGATTTTAAATAATTTAAAAAAAATTACCCCTTAAAAAATGATATTTATGAAAATGTCTATTTAATGAAGGTAAAAATGAAAAGTGGTACAAACAAAAATGGTAAAGTCGAAATTCTCTCATTAATATTAGTATTTAGATGTGAGATATTTAACTTTACAGAAAATTTAACTAAAATATCTAAATTGCAAACA
Organism: Moricandia arvensis; assembly: GCA_905132765.1. Taxonomy (NCBI): domain Eukaryota; kingdom Viridiplantae; phylum Streptophyta; class Magnoliopsida; order Brassicales; family Brassicaceae; genus Moricandia; species Moricandia arvensis. Next base: position 46,244 of record CAJHQP010003947.1, on the reverse strand, counting down.
TATGTTTTGAATTAGTTTTCCATAGAGTTAAAATTCTAAAATTAAATATTTATATATATATATATATATATATAAATTGAAACCTCCGGATATATAATTATTTGTTGGAGGTGAATTGGATGAAAAAATGAGAAGAAGTCGGAATCCAAAGGGAATGAGTTGGGTGAAAAAAAAGACTATTTAAGGTCCATATTATTTTTAAAGACCCTTAATTCTCGGTAAATTGTTTCGTTTTCTAATTAAGGTTTTTTGATGTGGATATGTTCTCCTTATAGGCACTTCATGGAAGTATACCTTAGGCCATGATTATAGAGAGATATTAGTGGGTTTCTTAGAAGGGGGTACAAAATTGTCTAAAACCAGTGACAAAACATGCCAATTAAGAGTCTTTTTGTGGTTTCTTACACTGTTCGCGGGTTCCACTGACATATGATGGTCCTCGATTGGTTCAATTTTAATTTATTTGCTTTTTGGTCAGACAAAAAAATTAAAAAAAAATTAATGGGTTTTAGAGATAATCATGGCATTAGCTCCTCTGAGGAGAAACTTACACAAGAGCTTGAGTTTCCCTTTCTAAGACATATATTAATATGCAGACTATTAACTAAACTTACTATTTTGTTTTGGTAAAAAGCTAAACTTACTATTTGCATCTCTCTTCTTGGAGGTAAAAAATGTCTTATGATGAACACATTATACACACGCTCACTCCTTTATAGATGATTCCAAAACCTTAAGTCTATGTTGTTTGAGGTTAGGCAAAAGGTTTGAAATTGAGAGTGGCATGACTCTCCTATGTTACTGTTCTGATCAGGAGACAACATCATCAGTTATTAGCTTCCTATCTTTGATAAATGCCACATCTTAGTGATATAAAGATTCTTTGATTAATTATTCCAAGCACAAGACCACTTGTTAATGAAAAAACTCCTTAAAGGATTACTAAAAATTTAAAGCACATGACCAAGATAGATTATGAAAATCTGGTTCTTATTTTTAGGGTTTTCGTATCTCACTTTTAATGTACCGAAATTTAACTCTTTAGTGTATCTTTTGGAGTACGCATGGGCTGACATGGGTTCGGGTTCGGATCGGGTATTTTGAATTTTTGGATATTTTAATATAGGAGTCTAGAACCGTTCATGTATTTTTACATATTGGGTCGCATTTTGGGTATTTTTAATTCGCATACAGATATTTTAGATCTTGAAAAAAATCAAACTCTCACTACTCAAGTTTTTTTGTACTTAAAATGTTACAATTAACTTAACTGATTTAAAAAAATGTTAAAATGATTAACATGTTTGGAATTTAAATTTGAAAATAGAAAAAACACTTATTTAATTGTTATATTGAGAATTTGAATGAAATTTTTGTTAAAGCATAATATGAGCAGCTTGACATGCAATTTAAATGAATAACAAATCACGTTCTCCGCAATTGTATGTATATTATATAATTTTGAACCATGTACAACATTAATACAAATATTTTGAATAAAATGAGAGAAGTAAACTAGAAACATAAGAATAAGTGTATATATATTCAGTTATCTTTGGATATCGGTTCGGATTTAGATATTAAATCTCTCCTAACTCAATATTTCTTTGGATATTTTGCTATTTCAGTTTAGATTTTGTTTCGAATTTCGGTTTAAGTTTTTCGGATCGGATTTTGGGCGGGTAAAATACCCAACCCTATTTTGAAGTCAAACTCTTTGTTTTTTTCTTATTGTATATCCGGTCCGCTTTTCATAATTAAAGGAAAAAAAACTCATATTGCACTTGAACCGGTAAAAACTGGGGAAACTCGGTTAAACCGATTGATCTAGAAACAATTTGAACCTGCCAGTTTGAAACTGAACTCTAACAAGATATCTGTTGACTGTTGACAGGGTTCCAACTTTCTCTTCAAACAAAAAAATATTGAAATCAGTTTGTAAATTAATCCTCCATGAAGTTACTAGGCTCGATTCTAATATCATTGGCTCAACTGTTTGGTTAAGGAAATTAGGGTATAACTACCCGGTTTACAGAAACCACACAAAAAAAAAACTAAAACAACTTTCCGTGCCTAAACCCTTAAACCCTAAATTGAATTTGCGACTAAAACCCTAAATGGCCAATTGGAGAGTCGCGACGGCGACCCTCCGTCGTTATCTCCGATCCCCACCGCCTACTATCTCTGCCGCCTACAGAGATCCGATCAGAGCCTTATCCGCGGCTAATCAGCTTCGCAGCTACAGTTCAGCTCTCGCCGACGATGGTGATAATGATCCGAGAGGGAAATGGCTAACTCTACATCCTTTTTCTCCCACCCTTGATGCCGCCGCTTTAGGAAAGGAGCTCTCTTTCGACGGAGACTCCATCGTCAAAGGCTCAACGGATGGCTCAACGACGGCGCTTAGGTGGATTCTTCGTTGCCGTCCCGACCTACCGAGGAATCTAGTACAGAAACTCTTTCGTTTAAGACAGGTCCTTGTCTCTTCAGCTAAAGATTGTGTTTTGAAGATTGAGTCGAAGCCTGAAGTTAAATGATAAGAGATTTGTAAATGTGATTCAGGTTAGGAGAGAAATGTCTTTGAGTTGTGACGGTGATGAACTACAAAGAAGCCAACTTAAAAGGGTAATTTTTCTTCTGCCATGTCTTGATTGGGACAAGAACTGTGTTTTAAGATGCTGATGTTATGTGATTTTACTGATTCTGACGTATGAAGGTGGCAGCTAAGGAGTTCTTGAATGTAGGAGATAGAATTTACCTTCCTTTGTCTGTAGGCAATGATGCGCCGCCGCCTGCTAAGAAAGAAAGCTTTCGTTGCAGTGAAGAAGAGCGCAAATTTGTTTGCAGTTTGGTTTTGTACAAGGTTTGTTTTTGTAACTCTATACACTTGGTTTGTGTTTCTTTTTTTTTCCAAAAAAATGTTATGTAGATTGATTGGTCTAAACTGTGAGTTGATTTGCCAGGATCCAGCTATTATTGTTTTGAATAAACCTCATGGTATGGCTGTTCAAGTAAGTCGTGTAGACTTGATGCTTTCTGATAGATTTTGTTCTTGGAAACTGATAGACTATTTCTGTTAAACAGGGAGGGACTGGGGTCAAAACCAGCATCGATGAACTCGCTGCCACTTGTTTGACTTTTGATAAATCAGAATCTCCCCGGCTGGTTAGTAGCGAATCTAGTAGTCCAGCAATTAAAAACTATATGTATACTAACTGGGGAATAGAGTGTAAGAAGTTTATGAAACTCTTGGCTTAGGCAAGTATGGTGTATGTATCAGGTGCACAGACTTGACAGAGACTGTAGTGGACTCTTGGTGTTGGGAAGAACACAAACGGCTGCAACACTTCTTCATTCTATATTCCGCGAGAAAACATCTGGTGCATCTGCATATGTACATCCTCTCTTTCTCTCAGAAACTTTCCCTTACTTTGAGAAGCTTGCTGGTCATGATTCCTGAAAAGTCCTCATAAATTTCTCTTCCGGTGACCTTACTTTTATTTCTTTAGGGTGTCAAAAAGAATATAAAGTCCTTGAAAAGAAAATATTTGGCTCTCGTGATTGGGTGTCCAAGACGTCAAAGGGGACAGATTTCAGCGCCACTCAGAAAGGTCAGTTTACACTCTGTTTTAGCTATCAGTCATCTGAGCTTTGTCCACTTTGGGTCAATCTATTGCTTGTGATGTTTTACTGGATTAACATTCTAAGCTAGAACATATGTGGAATGTCTGAGTAGGTTGTTGTGGATGATGGAAAATCTGATCGTATCACAGTTAATGACAATGGAGAACTCGTTTCTAGTCAGCATGCTATCACAGAATATAGAGTGGTCGAATCTTCACCACATGGTTAGTGTACACTGTTGCTATCGTTTCACTTAACTTCGAATCAAATGGTTTGGCCTTGACTTTTTATCACACTGTTGCTTTATAGGATACACATGGCTGGAGCTTCGTCCTTTAACAGGCAGAAAACATCAGGTCTCTTAAAAACATTCAGTTTCTGCCTCTGTTCCCTTTAAACAAAACAATCTGTTTTCAACTGATATCTTCCATTGCAACAGCTCCGTGTACACTGCGCAGAAGTTCTAGGAACACCGATACTCGGGGACTATAAGTACGGTTGGCAAGCTCATAAAACCAGGGAACCTTTTGTCTCTTCAGAAAACACCCCGACCAAGCCATCATTGTCTCCTTTTGGTCTGGATATGGAAGGTGGAGATGTATCTTCAAAACAGCCACACCTTCATCTCCATTCAAAGCAAATCGATCTGCCAAACATATGTCAGCTCTTGGAGAAATTGCAGGTTTCTTCAGACTCTGATATCTCTGATCTCGATAGCCTTAAATTCGATGCTCCCTTGCCTACTCATATGCAGCTAAGCTTCAACTTGTTGAAATCTAGAGTAGAAACTAGTGACAATTGTTAGATTTGTTATAGTTTTTACCAAGCTATATTCTTTGTGTTCTTAAGGTCCCCAAGTACGTGCTTTGTATCGCTTTTGGACCTGAATCAGTATCATACAAAGATGAATCATTATTTTCATATTTATACATATATACTTGCATAATCATGTTTCGTAATTCGTATTATCAACAGAACTAGATTCCATTCCCTTTGAGTTGTCATTTGTAGTTGTTTGACCTAAGAACGGAGCATACTTTTATAGTTTTGTGGTATGTATACTTTAGATAGGTTAGTTTATCATTAATTTAATTGATATAGTTAGACTAAGAGTGACATCATTGTTTAGATAATATTAAGTTGTTCTCCAAAAAAAATACTCTGTTTTTACACTCTGGAAAACGAAAGGGGGTGACGCTATGAATATAATAACGGTAGTTCAATACCTAACCAAACAAAGACAGGTTTGGTTTTTAAATATTTTATATTAATTTTGATTGGACAAAGTAAAGAATAATTGTGAACTATCCTGTCTGAAAATTTGTTCGATGACGTGGCGTTATATGATTGGATGGCTTTAAGAAGAGTAGCGTCGAATCTTTCACCAACCACATTTTGTAGTACCTACCACATTACCTGACCAAAAGCCTTTTTCCAATGATACTGCAGCATTTCATTCATATGTTAAATTTGATTCTATCAATTATTTATTTTGATTTCAATCTGAAAAAATGGATATCTGTAAAAAATTTAAGTAAAATAAATATTAAAATTAATATCTATAAACAAAAAAACTGTAAATACTATTTTTTTCTAAAAAATACCCGTTTCACATCTGTTAGATGTATAAATACATATATCTTAACTAAATGGAGAGTTTTAAGTGTTTACGGAAAAAAAATAGAGAGTTTTGAGTGTATCAGTATATATAATTATTATTGTAAAATATGATTTAATAAATTTTAGTTACTTTATTAAAAGTATTAAATCAAGAAAAGAAAGTAAATTTTTATGAAATATATAAATTTTTTTTAAGTTTTCTCTTTTCATTTCAAATTTACAAACATATAATTTAATAGTTTTTATATCATTTAAAAATTATTTTTAACAGAAAATTTATATTGATTTTTCTAGTTTGTTTGTATTAAGCAAAACGGATAAGATATACACAAATATCTACATATATCTGAATAACCAATATTCTTAATATTCATATTTTTTTCTAAATTAAAGCAAATCAGAAAATAGATATTCACATATTACAAATACCTAAATTTTTTGATAGTATTCAATATGTGCCAACCCCTAGATACAGTAATGTCTGCTACATTATATCTTATATTTCAATTTGTCAATTACAATACTTGTAATAAAATAAAAATATGCCTTAATTCCGCAAAAAGTAAATACTACTTTTTATCAGTGGATATATAATAAATTAAATTATTACAATACTTTCTTTATATGAAATCTGTAAGATAGTCCAGCAATTAAAACTCTGTAAATACGTTGTATGGTCTGTTTGATGAAAAAATTAAGATCTATCTTTGAATAAGATTAGATATTAGCAAACATTGTCCAGTAATGCCACCAAAAAGCTAATATTATTATGTTTTATTGCATAAGGAGAAAAAATATCCACCTAACTTGATGGTGTCATATCTCTTTCTCCTTCAGTTTTTTTTATTTAATGTAACTTTCTCATTTATTTTATATCTTTCTTATACCGTGTATATATATATATATATGTCCAGTTATGATGCTTGTATCTCTGTTTCCCTATCAACAACTAGCGTGGTCCAGATTTTATTTACAAAGAGTAATTTGGCTTAGCTTGAACCACATTTATATTTGTTTCTGTATATATATTTATATATGCATGTCCAAATTAAGTTATGATGCTTACTTATATCTCATGTTATTAATGGAAAATCTATATTAAAAAAAATCTATTTTGATTTCTTTTGTTTATACTTGGTTTGAAGTTGGAATGTTAAACTAATTTACTCTTTTTATTTAGATTTGGTTTTATAAAAAACAAAATATATTAAAACTAAAACCAGATTTTTCCCATTTGATTCGATTATCTCTATTCATACTCATTACTCTTGAGTTGTAAGAGCATGTTTATCCAAGGGTGGAGCCCCTTAAAAAAAAGGTGAGATCCACCATTTTATTTTATTTTTTCTGATTTAAAAAGAAAAAACGATAATTAAACGCGGGCCGCCACATGTTAGTGGAGTCCGCGAAACAGTGTAAAGAACGTCTTTTAATTAGATTTTCTAAAAAACAGTCCCTTAAATTTTAGTGGGACCTACAAATTTTTTATTAATATTTTTTTGGGTCTCGGGACCCCAATAAACATGCTCTAAATTTGTATTGTATATAAGAAGTTTGGTTGGTCGAGCTTACTGATTAAAAAGGCATGCCAACCAAAAATCAAATAATATCCCTATTCTACTCTTCTTTTTTGGTCTTATTGAACAACTTTTTAATCTCCCACATTTACTTTTGTACTATATATACATATTACAATAGTGCCTTTATAGTCTGTAGAGACATCCCTCGAAACTGTTTTCTCTGCAAGACTAATATAAACAACAACCACACAAAAGGTCTAGAGAAACCAAGAAAGAAATAGAAAAATGGGAAGTGTAGAAGGTGGAGAAAAGAAGGCTTTAGGATGGGCTGCAAGAGATCCCTCTGGTGTTCTCTCTCCTTACTCCTACACTCTGAGGTTTTACTTTCTCTTTTTCTTCCTTTTTTTTGGTTTATAGTGAAGTAATTATGGTTCTTATCTCTTCAAGAATTATTGAACCTTTTTGTATCTTTGTTGAAAATTGAATCTTGTATTTGTTAATAGGAGCACAGGACCAGATGATGTGTATATAAAGGTTATATGCTGTGGAATCTGCCATACTGATATTCACCAGATTAAAAATGATCTTGGAATGTCCAATTATCCAATGGTTCCTGGGTAATTTCTTCTTTGACTCTCTTTTCCTCTTTTATTTTCTGCTCATTTCTTTTTGTTTATGATGTTATTATCTTTCCCATGAAACATAGTTTTCTTTTCATATCACATAGTTATCTAAAATTTTCAGTTTAGATCCCAATCATAAGCAATATGGTTTCAGATCTTAAAAGGAACCACATCCATTTTTTCAATGGAGTTATGTGAAAATTTGTTTGCATGTTAACTGAAAGAATAGACTCGTGACTACCTTCGTTATTTTCTAAGTGTGCTAGAGATAATAACTCCAAAGTCCTAAAAGTACAACCTGTCTCACACTTCACTGTTTAATAGCTATCTATCTATCTGCAAGCACTTAACTACAAATAAATGTTGTTTTTACAGACATGAGGTGGTAGGTGAAGTGGTTGAAGTGGGATCAGATGTGAGCAAGTTCACCGTAGGAGATGTGGTCGGAGTCGGCGTTATCGTTGGATGCTGCGGTAGCTGCAAACCCTGCAGCTCAGATCTTGAGCAGTACTGTAACAAGAGAATATGGAGTTACAACGATGTCTACACAGATGGCAAACCAACTCAAGGTGGCTTCGCTGACACTATGATCGTCAATCAGAAGTAAGCACACACAAACAAACAAACAAACCTTTCTTGTTTCACAAGTAAACACAGAGCATATGTTTCTTGCACCACACGTAACTCAATTTTTTCACAACTTTGTTTCAAAAAGGTTTGTCGTCAAGATCCCTGAAGGTATGCCGGTGGAACAGGCTGCCCCGCTGCTCTGCGCGGGAGTAACTGTGTACAGTCCGTTGAGCCACTTCGGTCTAATGTCAAGCGGGCTCAAAGGAGGGATTCTAGGGTTAGGAGGAGTAGGGCACATGGGTGTGAAGATAGCTAAAGCAATGGGACATCACGTGACGGTGATTAGCTCGTCAGATAGGAAAAGAGAAGAAGCAATGGATCATCTTGGAGCTGACGACTATGTAGTGAGCTCTGATCAAGCAGAGATGCAAAGAATCGCAGATTCTCTTGACTACATCATCGATACCGTACCGGTGTTTCACCCACTGGAGCCTTACTTGGCTAGTCTTAAACTCGACGGGAAGTTGATCCTCATGGGTGTTATTAACACTCCTCTTCAGTTCATCACCCCTCTAGTTATTCTTGGTTAGTCTTTCTTCTTTTTAAATCGATGTGGGCATTCTGATATCCATTCGGGTTCGGTTTGGGTCTATTCGGGTTTTGCGGGGTTGATGATTTTAGCCCTATTCCGGTATTTAGAAATTTCGGTTCGGGTTCGGTTAAAATCTTTGCGGGTTAGGTTCGGGTTCTGATTTTTGGATCGGATTCGGTTCGGTTTTTCGGGTTCGAAATTTTTGCGCAGCCCTAATCTCTAGTTAGCAAAGTTTTGATTCATTTTGTTTTTGATGATAGGGAGGAAAGTGATATCAGGAAGCTTCATTGGGAGCATTAAAGAGACAGAGGAAGTGTTGGCTTTCTGCAAAGAGAAAGGGCTTACATCAACAATTGAAGTGGTGAAGATTGATGAGCTCAACACTGCGTTTGAGAGGCTTCACAAGAACGATGTTCGCTACAGATTTGTGGTTGATGTTGCAGGAAGCAACCTGGTCGAGGAAGCTGCAACGGCTACAAAGTGAAAGAGAGTAACTACATAATGTGATGGGGTCCTATGTGTGATTTGTGGTGTCTTATTTCATTGGTTCAGAAGATGCTTGCTTTGGTGTATCATTTAAAGTTACTTTTATATCAAATGTGAAATGTATGTCAATCTCTTTTTCACTTAAAGAGAAAGAATAAGAATTTATATGAGTAGTATGTATTTCAAGTTTTCTTTTTTGTTGTGTTAGCTGGAACTACGTATCGGCACATTTATATGGAAGGAAATAACCAAAACCTTATATTATCGGCATTATAATTGAAAACGAACCGATTTTCATAAATATCTGCATAAATCTTATATTTCTGATCTGAAAAATTAAAACCAAACAAAAACAAAATTGAGAATGAATAATCAATTTAAAAAATATAGTTTGTATACCTAAAATATTGATTAAATTTATTTTAATGATCAATATCCAAAAAATACTATTTTAATCGAATTATCAAAATATTTTTTTTCGAATATATTTAAAGTATTCAAATTATCTAATAATTTATTCGCGAGTTGAATTATCACAAAATTTACTCATATTAACCAAGATTATCAAAAAAAATTAAAATTAAACAGAAATTAAATTAGACCCAAAATTTTATGGGATATTAGTCTGTTTTCTTAATTTTGTTACTTGTACCAAACAAAAATTGAAGCAACCAAAACGTGAATTTTATAACTAACTGAATGGTATCTTTTGAACTGGAAAATTGAAAACCAAAATAATCTAACCAAACCGAAAACTGACTACAAAGTTCATGACTTTTTAGTAGTTAAATCACCCATGATCTTTTTTTCTAATAAAAACTTAAAATTAAGAATCTGAACTATGATCTTGAACAATTGATTCTAAGAACTGCATAGGTCTAAAGTGATTTTAGGTCTAACTTTTTTTTTGACTAATTTTTTTTAGTTCTAAATAGTAAACGAAAAAATGAAATCTTTAGGCTTCTTTTTTATACTATTTTATTATTAGAAAGGTTAGCCAGAAGTGCAAACTAAATTAAAAATTACAGAAAGTACAATAATATATAAGTTAAATTTAAATCTTAAAAAAACTTTGTGGCCGAAGCGTAAAGGAAAAAGCTTTGATCTTTGATTTAGAAAGAGAGAGAGAAGGCAGGATCAATCGAAAAGCTTTGATCTTTTTGCCTTTACAACTCTATGCAGAAGAACCCTAACTGATAAATCGCCATGGGAGACTCCGCTTCTTCTTCTTCTTCTTCAACACGCGTTTCTGCTCACAAATCCCTCGGTGGTGGTTCAGGCAAAGTCTCTTCCCCTTTACATCGTCTCTCGAAATCCTGATTCTTCGAGTTTGGCTCTCGATTCAATTGAGAATCATCTGTCTCTCTACGTTCGTGCTTATTGCGGATTGATCGGTTATGTTAGGGTTTTGGTTCGGTTGTGAATCAATTTGACGTATTTAGAGACATTTTACGAATCGTTCTGACATGTAACTATTGTGTTGTGTCCTTAGAGCACAATTTGAATTTTGAAGATTTCTTTTTTATTTGGTTAAGCAGTTGCTGATTTGGTATTATGGAGAAACAGGAGTGGTGCAGTCATTGTCCTAGTCTCTTCCACTGTGTTTTGGTTTCTGTTCGAGAGAGCTGGTTACAATCTCTTGTCTTTTGTCTCCAATGTTCTGCTTCTTCTTGTTGCTATCCTCTTCTTATGGGCCAAGTCTGCTTCATTACTCAACCGGTAACATATCTCTCCTCTTCCCTTTTTGCTTCTTCTGTTTACCAACAAAGATGCAACCTTTATGTTCCATTAGTCCTCTTTCACTGTATTAGAATGGAGTTTTTTCTTTGCGAGTTCGAAAGAGAATTGTACTTATGTTTAATGAGAAACTGACTCATGTAATATGTTTCAGACCCTTACCACCAGTTCCGAATATGGAGATCCCTGAGGAGTTTGCAATCAAGGCTGCTGATGAAGTTCGGGTTTGGATCAATCATGTACTGTCGATTGCAAGTGATATCACCATTGCTAGAAATCCTATTCGTCTCCTTCAGGTTATTGCTTTGTTTTTTTTTTTCGTTTTCATAAATTGGGAAAAGTATTTCTTGTTTCCTTTTGAAATCTGGATGTTGTTTTACTTGATTTATAGTCTAAAACATTCTTTGCTGTAAAAATAGTTGTCATTTGTCTTGTGGGTTGTATCCTATGTCGGGACGTTGATCAACTCTCTCACTCTTGTCTACATTGGTAAGTGTCTAACCTTTTTCTGGTGTATAATGTATAAACTCTCAGTCTTTATGAGTTTTGTTTTCAATCATGCGTCTCTGTTTTATCTATAACAGGGATTCTTCTCAGTCTTTCTGTTCCTATTGTGTACGAGAAGTACCAAGACCACATTGATGATAAACTGAACTCGACTTCTAAAGTCATTCGAAGTATCTCAAGGAAGATTCCGATGATGCCCATAAGCAAAGAGAAGAAGTATCAGTAGCTAAAAGTAAGCCTTTTCATCTGACAGAAAGTTAACGTTTCTGGTCATGATCTATCCAAAGATAGTTGTGTCTTTTGACTGCTGTTTTACTGAAAGCTGCATTGTATTTTCAGTAGCTGCAGGTGAAAAGAACTGCCGATTTGTTCACCAGATTAATTGCAGCAGCTTTTTAACACACAAGGCCCCATTACTGGATTGCTTGTTCTAAGAGGATGATCAAGCAGCAGGAAAAGTGAATCGCAGTACAGATTTTTGTTCATTTCTTTCTGATCTTGTTTACTAGTTTTTTTTTTTAATCAAGCTCTTCTACTTCTGTGTTTACCCTCTTCTATATTCATGAGCTTCTGAGCTTAGTTTACACACGAATGCTTTGTGGGATTGTTGTTGCAGTAGAGTCGAGAAAGATAAATCTAATACAATTCGAGTGGGTATTGTTTAATAGTAATTGCTGATTCCTGAACATTATAGTTGACTGTTTAAGACGTATCACATGTGATGATATCGAAACAAGACTTCTACGTGATTGGAGTAGATGAAACAACCTACCAAAGAAACTTCGAAAAAGATGGGGGACACAAGATTCCTGCCATTGAAGAGTATGTTTTACTCAAACTATAGTCTTACACTTTCCAAAGACGCACATAAAAACTCGAAACGCATAAATCTTAACTGGATGATTCATCCTGTACTAATGATTGAATGGAGTATATATGAAACACATTACATAGCTGTTGTTTTTCAAAGCAGGCATGTCGACGAAGTGATCTGATATTATTGCAGCCAGCCGGAGATTTCACTTCTGTACTGTTTTTCTCATAAAGAAGAAACATGCAGCTTACGAACCAGTGAGAAATGGGATCTGAGCCACCGTTGTTGGGATCGAAAAATGAACACTTTGGAATGCCAAGTACGCCGCGATACCAGCAGCATAACCAGCAAAAGCAAAACCACTTACCTGCATGAAGAAAACAAAAACAGAGTTTCTTGCTCAGAGCCTCAAAGAGTAATGAGTCTTAGACAAGCGGAAAGAAAGTATCTTTACCTTCCGGAAGTACCAAAAGAAATCAATTTTCTCCATCCCCATGAAGGCTACACCAGCAGCAGAACCAATGATAAGCATTGAACCACCAGTACCAGCACAGAACGCAACCAGCTGCCAAAACTCGGAATCTTGAGGGAAGGATGTGAGGTCATACATCCCCATAGTCGCTGCAACCAATGGAACATTGTCTATGATTGCTGACACAACACCTATTGCACTTGCTATTAACTCAACGTTTGGTATATTAGCATCAAGGTAGTTTGCAATCTCCCTGAGGATCCCAGCTGCTTCAAGGCTGCAAGAAATAGAATAGAAGATCACAAACTATTTCGAATATTTAGAGTTTAGAGATGATGATCAGTTGATTAAGTACACCTGCTAACGGATAACAGAATGCCAAGGAAAAACAGAGCTCCTTGTGTGTCGATTCGAGACAAGGCCTGAGGTACTTTGAGCTTTTGTCTTTCTGATTCACCGTAGTGGATGGCATCAGTCAAGACCCAAAGAACTCCAAGACCTAACAAGATACCCATGTAAGGAGGCAATCCAGTTAGAGCCTTAAAGACTGGAACAAAAACTAATGCTCCAAGGCCAACTCCAAAAACTAGCTTCCCTCTTGGAGCCATCTTTTCAGAAGCTAATACATCTGAAGAATCCTGTCCCTTTTCATTTACCTCACTGAGGAAGAAAAAAACAAACTTAGATCAATCAGCCTCTGCATTTACGAGACAATTGAAGCCAAGCTTAGTTTCTGTTTCTGTTCGAGAATGCAAGAGAGAGTTTGTAACCTGCTCAAGGACATGAGGGCTAGCGGAACAGCAAGAGATATGGCCGAAGGTATGAAAAGGCCCTAAAAGAAAACCAAGTTAACCTCAATCAGGAATGTCAGAATAGAATAGTTTCTTCTTTCTGCGCTCTATCCGTTAACTATGTCAATCTACAACTCAATGTTAGGAGCTGGCTAGGAAGTGCCATAAGTGACAGTTGAAATGACCTGAGAGGTGAATACTTTGGCCACTTATACAACCCTGTAACGTAGACTATCTCCCTCTTCTAAACATTTATTGTCCTTAAATAAACTGTAACCATGTAACCTAGACTAATGATACCAGTTGCCCTTGAGAAAGAAAGGTACTCTGAGAACATTATGTGACTATCTCAGAAGAGAAGGAGAACCTGAATAGTCGGCAAGGTAGATATCTGACCATGAATCCATAGCATAGTTGTAGTAACATCACCAATAGGAGTCCATGCTCCTCCTGCATTGGCTGCTATGACCACAACAGCTCCTAGAAGTCTGCCATTGGTTATTAAACATCAAAACTAACGTCAATGTGATAATAATACTGAACACAAGACAGAGTAGTATTGCAGTACCGGCTAAAGCAAACACTCCTTCAGAATCTTATGGTCTATATCTACAGAGCTAATATGTTTCTCAATGTGAACAACATAACCAAGAAAATACCTAACATGAGCATAAAAAGAAAATTTCATACTTGCGGTACTCTGATTGAGGAACCAGTTTCCTCAGTAAGGAAACCATGACAATGGTAGAGGTCAGGTTGTCTAGAATCGAACTGAGGAAAAAAGTAACAAAGCCGACCTGCGACACCACCAGTCAACTAAGAGTAAACCCTTAAAGAAGGAGATAACTTTCAAGCTAGAGATAAATCACCTACCACCCATAAAAGCGTCCTTGGCTTCCGAGTGGTTATATTGTCAGTAACCAGCTTAAACCCTTGGTGAGCATCAACAATCTCCACGATGGTCATTGCGCCCAGTATGAAAAATACAATTTCACTTACTTCAGCTGTTGCATGTTGAAGCTCTGCAACAGCTATTTCAGTTGAAGGAGCCTGTTACAAGGCATCTAAATTAAGATATTCACCCAACAAATAATGAACACTCTTCATAAAACACATCTAGATTCTTACCCCTATGCCCCTCACAACCCACAAACTCACAGCCATCAGAAGCCCAACCCCACTTTTATTAAACGCCAAAGACTCCTCGAAGATGATTCCTGCGTATCCTATTCCAAACAACAACGCCATAGCCACATCCTGCATCATCACGACATAGTCAGATATAAGCATTTCGAGTTCGAAACCCAAAAGCACACAAAAGAATGAGACTATAACCTGATTAGCAGCAACCCATGAATGGTTAATAGCAGCTGTTCCTGTAAGAGCAGCTGCAAGAATAGCAATAGCTTTGACTATATCTGTCTTGGGTTGATAATTCGCTTCAAAGTAGCTCGAGCTAGGTTCATCAACTGAACAAATAGGGTCACATGATCCTTCGCCGTCCAGCAAATCCTGTGGATCATTTACGTAAAGGCGTACACTTTCGATTACTTTGACCGATAAGAGGAAATGGGTACTTGGCAAAATTGAATTTTGTGGAAGATGATGTTGATGAAACTCAAACCTCAAGCTCTGACTCATCGAGTGGTTGAGATGGTTCTTCGAGAGAAGAGACTCTTATCTTATCCTCGGCTCTTACAAGAACACTGTGTCTGGACAACCTCGAGCTTGTGATTCCGGTGAGTTTGGAAAAGGAGACGTTTTGCGGCAATCGGGTTGAGAGAGAGATAGGGGATGAAGTCGCGACGGCGTGTCTCTTCGTCAATTTGTGTGGCGGCGCGAAGTGAGAGCCGATTGGTAACACCGCCATCGGTGAACACCGGAGATAGAGAGAGAGGGGAGGATTTAAGAAGTCGAGAGAAGGCGAAGAATCTACGGTTGTACGGCGAAGTAGTGAGATTATCTCTGGACTGAAGTGTTTGATTTGCAATTTTTCTAAATCTTGTCTTTTTACAATTTAACCCTTATAAAAAGTAAATTAAAGTGTAATCCTAATTTCAATTATTTTAAACCTCAGGGAACATTAAAGTTTAGACAAACATCAGGATTAAGATTGTCTACAAAACTTTTATCCTTTTTCTTTGTTATTGCTTTGTGAAAATAGGAATAAAAATAAAACGTTTAGCACACGTCTCAAACTCAAATGAGTGATGTAGTTTGGTAGCAGCGTAACAACAATCTAGGGTGTGAGACAACGTGAGCAAATCTTAGCCTCTCAGTCCACTCCTCGACGTGACTGAGATATCGTTGAAGCATTATGAAAGCACTTGAATTTTTTTTTCTGTTAACATGAGGTGTATGGGCTTTTGCTTAGTTCCGGAGTCAATTTTTGCTAATACCATTTCCGGCGTAAAACACTGATTCCACGGTGAATATTAAATATTTAGTGTTATAAACATTAAAGATTTAATCTTTTTATATCATCCTCAAAATAAAAAGAAATGGGTGAAACTTCATAAAAAGAAAGACTAATGATTAAAAAAAAGAAAACAAAAAAGAAAGACCAATGATTTTTGACCCAAAAAAAAAGAAAGACTAGTGATTATATCTACCTAGGAAAGTAATTTTAATATCCCTCTGATTTATTGAGAGGGTGACATAGTGTGACCCATACTGGCAGGTGACCACAAATCAGCACCGTTGGAGTTTTCAACTTGGACGGTGGACGAGACAGGTACTAGACACAATCCTCTGCTTCTCAAGTCTCTCACTTTCTTCCCCGTCGTTACATCTCCGGTACCAACTCCACCGTCCTAAACACAGGCAATCATGTCATTGTTATAAGTAAGATATACTATAATTAAAATAAAAATAAATCAGAGATAAAGACTTATTATTACAAGAGAATAGTTGATCAGGTAAGGAGAGCAAAGGACTTGGATCTGGTCTTGTAAGAACTTGATGTAACCCATCGCCTCATGCAGCACTGAAGCTGCATCTGTCTGTCAACATGACAAAATGTTTTTTTTACCCATGTCAATTTGACAAGTCAAAGATCAACTATTTGGGTAGAGTGTTGTTTATATTCTCTTTCACTTCTTTCAAAAAAAGAGTACAAAATATCATTATTTAATGTAAACTGTATAATGATGATAGTTAATTACCCCCAAAATAAAAGAGTAAAGAAAAAACAAATATACTTTAATTTGCTGATCAAGTTTCATTGTCTTTGATGTCTTTTTGATGTTTTTCCACATTGGATGCCAAACTTACACTATGCCCCAAATTGCGACTTGTTAAGCTTCCTTTTGGAAAAACTAAATATACAAATATAGTTTTTCAAATAAAAAGGTAATTTTCATGCTTTTGGTGTCTTGATTACTTATGTAATCAAACCACATTAGGTTTTAAGAAACAGATATAAAATATGAAAACTATTAAAGAATGAGCAGAAATAAAACTTAACCTTTCCGTATGGAGAAACCAGTTGCTGCAACGCTGCAATTCTTTCTCCTAACCTTTCTTTCCTTACCTATTTTTAAAGTATGAATTATAGATATTAATAATAACCACATGTTAAGATAGAGTTACTTTATAACACCATAAAACATTAAAAAAAAAAAATTAATGACACACCTTTGCAATTCCAACTGATGATTTATCTTGACTTGGCTTGCATTTCTTGCTTTGTTTCCGGTTATGATCCATATTTTGCCCATTACCCGACCCGGTTCTCTTCTTCTTCTTCACAAAAGAGTAATTGCACACAAAAATTATCTTTAAACTTTTTTATACGGCACAAGAAAAAAATCAAAGAAATAAAATATTGTAACTTTCCTGCATGCACAATTTTTATTACTTAAAAAGAAAACAAAATATTTACACCAAAAAAAAAAAAACAAAATATGCAAAAAAAGAATGAGAAATTAGAGTCTTACGTTGTTACAAGTGTCGTTGGAGGTCTTGCAAGTGTTAGTAGTGCATGAAGGATCAGAAACGGATACTCCGGAAGGAAGAGAAGGTTCTTGGAAGAATGATACGTCGCCGTTTTGAGAGTCTCCGCTGAAACAGAGCATTTTTGACCCATTTGTACCGGGGAATACAAAACCAAACCTGTCTTCTCCACCATCACCTCCCTGAATCTCGCGGTGGTGGTCGTCAGAGGAGCTGAGAAAGCCCTCCGACAACTTAAGAAGCTCGGAGAAGCTCGGGACTCCGGGAGCTTCCACCATAGTTCGGTCATCTTGGTCCTCTGCTGTATCTCCCATTGTGATATCTTTTTCTTTATTATTTATTTATAAGAATTTTCGTGGAAGAAACTGAGTAAGAGAATGAGGGAAGTTGAGAAACATGAACCAGAACAAAAATAGTTGCTAAATGGTTTCTCTCTACCGTTTTTATAACTGGTTTAACTTGCCTGATGGCTGATGTGTTTATTTACACATAAACTTATTATTTTTGTTTATACATAAATTTTAAAAGAGAAAATCTTCCTGAAATCATATACATAACAAGCTATCTCTTGGTAAGTGGAACATAAATTGTGTTTTTTGAATGAAAGAAAGAAAGAAAATGATACTACCTTTATTGATAATGGTTTTAATTTCTAGGATTTTCTCTGGGTAATTTCTAATAAATATATTAG
This sequence comes from Moricandia arvensis, assembly GCA_905132765.1. NCBI lineage: Eukaryota > Viridiplantae > Streptophyta > Magnoliopsida > Brassicales > Brassicaceae > Moricandia > Moricandia arvensis. Next base: position 28,243 of record CAJHQP010003947.1, on the reverse strand, counting down.
TGAATATGCAAAAGAAAAATCACTGATTGGATTACAATTTCAGATGCTAATCAATCGTTATATAACGACTCTTTACCGTATTAGTTAAGTAAGGATTAGTGTTGGTTACATGATTGATACAGTACTTGCCAAGAGAGGGGTAGAAAGGGAAATTTATAAAATTTTGAAGATGAATTTTGGTCAAAGCAACCTGGCCCGAGGAAACTGTAGATTTTGATTTACTCGAAACTGATGTTCGTTTCTCAGCTTAGTAACTGCTGCTTTCTTTTCTCTCTTTATAGGAAGTTAGACAAGTGATTAATGTCACACACACATTCATATCCATTAATATCCAGTAAACACATACTATTACATTATTACAACACCATATCGTATTTTTCTATTAAAAAATTGCCATGATCATGTTTATCATTAGCATCATACAACAAATACTATATCAAAGAAACAAAAGAAAGGAAGAAATTTCAACATACTGACATGTACCAGGTTTGACACGTGCATAATACTGCAGACACGTATGAGGTGAGTAAACACACAACTCCATAATTATTAACCAGCCCAACTTGTTTTTTTAGCCTGTTCTGACTCTTCAAAGGCAAAAACAATCTTCAGACACTCTTTGGTTTGGTTAGGTTCGTTTCATGTAAACGTTTTTCGAGTTCCGACAAGGACCTAAAGACTTTAGGTGTGGACTAACACCGTCCTCACTGTGTATTGTCCTTAGCTACATGACCCAAACAATCCCTACTCCCTTGTTCGTTATTACATCACTGCCACTGATGATGAGTTTCTTTCATTTTTCTAAAAATGGATGATATAATTTTTTGTCAAGTAATGAGATGTTTTGAACTATAAGAATGTAAAGTCATATCAATTTATTCAGAATAAAGCAAACAAACAAAAAACTACTCAAAACAAGACATGACTAATTGAGCAGTCAACAAACACATGTCTGCAACAAAAAGTCAAGAGAAACAAAAAGGAAAGAAAAAGACACATGAGCAACCTCTGTTTCTTGATATACCTATGAATGACACTAAGATCATAAGTAGTATACTTGATGGCACCCGTTTAACAAATCATTGATGCCTTAGAAAAAAAAAACTTGTTTGAAATCTCTCTGGGGAATAACGTCGAACATGTGGTGTGCGTTATCATTCGAAACAAATCTCTTTCAACTTCTTTGCTGCAGATTCATCAATTGAATACTACAAAACGATTAAGAACTAATAAGCAACCCATAGAGAATCTACGGTTCACAAAGGACAGAACACAACAACAAAAACTCAGAATCCATGTACCTTGTTGAGTACCCAAAGTGAATGATTATAAGCTCGTTGGAAGAGTTCATCAAGGGGTGTTTCGCTTACGTCAACGTCACGGTAGTTGACGAAGTTCTCCCTCGCGTACTTGGCGTAGTATGGCCTTGTGTCCGCCGGTAAAAGCCGCACTAGCCTCAAAACGCCGCCGTATACTCTCAGCACCTTCTTCATTTTCCTCTTTACCTTCTGCAACACGTTACACATACACAGGCTTTTATGGGCCTACCTTATTAAAGACATTTCAGACCGGTTTAAATATACCATTTCTATTAAATATTAAACCGGTCTCTATTTGATTACACAAACCACAACAACAACAACAAAAAAACAGTCAAAATCTGAACTGAACAATTGAAATGAACCTTTTTGGAGAAATATTTTATTTATTTTGCCTCAAGTTTCCACTTTAGCATCACTGATTCTTGCAATGCTGCAACTTTGAGGTCTTCAGATCAACAAGTTAACTAAAACCCTTCATGATTAAGAATCCAAATCTACCTTCTCCTTCTTTTTCTTGATCCACTACTGGTTGATTCCGATGTTCCACTCTTATTCTCTGCTACTGGTTCGGTTTCCATGGCTTGTTTGCTACTTCCAGCAACTGATGTCTCACCTTCACGTTCCTTACCTGTTCTTAACTTCTCAACACCTTCCTTTGAAGCCATTGTTTTGCTTGTTGAAAAACGCGTATTCTTAAACCAGTTATTAACCTATACAGTGCATAAACAGTTTATAAGCTGAAATGGGATCAACTAAAAGTGAGAAAAATGATGAAAAAAAAAACATTTACTAGGAGATAACTCCTTACTTGTTCAACTGTCATCTGTAGCTCTTTAGCTAAGTTCTCCCTCGTGCTAATGTCTGGATATCGATTCTCATGAAAAGACTCATATAATCTCTGCACGTAAGAGGAAACTGTAAACCGAACTCTCTCTCATAATGCTTTAGCATTGACATCTTTCAAGCATACAGACAACTATATTTTGTTTACCTGAGTTTTGGGATTTGTTTGTTTAGACAATGCAGAGCTGCTTTTTTGGCCAGAACAACCATTTTCTCTGGGTGTTTGTTGTGGCGCTATCAAAGTAGCCTTTTTATTTTCTATTTTCGGTTTCTGTGTAGGTTTCTGAGTAGAAGTATGATCTTCTGCTTTTGAAAGCTGTTTCAGAGGCACAGTGTCCCCTTCATCTCCTGACTCGGAGTCTTCTTTTCCTGCAATTTTATCCCAATCCTCATCATCATCACTAGATGATGTCGGAACGTTCTCATATTCCTCCTGCACATACCACACGATAGAAGATAAGATATATCAGCATAGTGTTTTCAAAAACCAAATAGAAGATTAATTATCTAAAATGTGATAGAAGGCTTACATCATAGAGCTTTTTGTAGTCCAGCCTTTCAACCTTCCTCCTCGCCGGAACATCTACAAGACCATCATCATCAATCCCAGCATCTGCCTCTGAAATGGAAACATCTGGGAGCTTAGATTTCTTTCTTCCTGGTCTGCCATGTGGTGTAACTTCCTCTTGCTGATCAGACTCATCGCCCTTGGAGGAAGTCTCAACTTCCTCAGAGTCTGATGTATTATCTGAATTTGAACTTTCTTGCATTTTATCTTCATCATGAGTCGGGGCATCAGGATCAAAGTCATCATCCTCAGAATCGTCAGATGGAAGGTCCATTATATCTTTTGCTTCTTTAAATGAACCAATCATTTCCTCAAATGCAGATTCATCTGAACTTCCTTCTTCGTTTTCAGACTCATCACTGTCGTCATCACTGCCATCTTCATCACCTTCATTACAATTCATACCATCCGGATCATACTCCTCATCCTCAGAATCATCTGATGGAAGATCACAGTCCAGATTTTGACCTCCACCACCAGCCATTGCTGCTGCTGCCTCAGGAAATACTTTCTGCACAAAGCGTCAAGTCAGGTGTCTTTCAAAGTTTCTTCTCCTTTAGAACAATAAAAATCATACAGCACATATACCTCCCAACTGTCGCTGACTGAGAGTTTTGTCCCTAAAGAATCATTAAGCAAGTCGAAGCTGTAATCTTTGCAAGCACATCCGGGGCATAACCAACTCTCATCATCAGGAGGAACTACAAAAATGAAAACAAACAAATAAATCAGTCATAAATACCAGTAAAAACTGCTCAAAAACACTACCAAATACATAGGGCCAGAAGTTATTACTATCTTCTTTCCGCAAAGGAGGTTCAACACAGTATTGGTGAAAGCCTCGGTCACAAAACCCATCGCATAGTATGATATCATTATCAAGATGCAAGTCCTTCGAACCACATTTTGAACAGAAGATCTGGAATTAAACAAGTGCTCGTATTAGCAATACTTCTAGAGAAATAAAACTCGAGTTTCAAAAGAAACGTTGTCTTACATCCTCACTAGAAATCTCTCCGTCAGAGTTAAATAAAGACTCTGGAAGGTTTCCTTCGGCACAGAGTGTGTCCAGATGCTGAACAAGCTCTCTAATCTTAACCTTACGTCGTAGAATTTCCTTCTTAGCTCGTTCAAGCTCTTTCTCTGGCCTTAGCTTTTCCACGCTAAAAAAGAAACACATAATCAATGTCAATATCAATTTCAGACAGGAGAAAACAAAATGGTAAGAAAGAGACAAACCTTGAACCTTTCCAGCCTTCTAAAGAATAAGCGTCAATGAGGCTTTGTTCGTAGTTAATCCGGTTTAGAAAGTACCGAAGTTTCTTCTTGATCCTTGTGTACTCATCATCTTCTCTAACTTCAGCTTTCTCCATACACTTCTTCTTTTTATTTGATCCATTTACAGACACGGGATTAGCATCAACAGAAGATGATGCAGCAGCAGCAGCAGAATCTTTAGATCCCTGAGCTCTCTTTTCACTTGAGGCAAGCACATTCTTTCTAACACCACTTCCTCCAAGCTTCTTAGAACTCCGTTTGATCTCAAACTGTCCACGGCAAGGAAGACCAAGGACAAGCTCTCGATGCGAACCTAAAAATTTGGTACCAGAACGCTTCTTTCCAGCTACAGGGGTTCTTGTCTCCTGTTCTTCACCAGGGACCCCATTGGATATCCCCTGATTCCCCTTACCATTTACATCATTCATCGATTCCTTTAGATCTTTCACGTGACTCTCTGCCTCTGGTGTTTTAAGAGGTACAGAAGCATTGCTTTGTTGATATACTTTGTCAGGAATTGGAGTAACCTCTCCTCCAACAACTTGTCCATTAGTCAGGTCCAAACCAGATCCACTACTCCTGGTTCTCCTTCTATTAGCTCTATCCATTGTCTTCACCTAGCTCTATGTTTATTATGCTCACCACGAAGATATACTCAGGCGTCTCTAGATCCACGTAAATGTTAAATATATGATCAGATTCCTAAACCTGTCTTTCACTGAACAAAAAGCAAAAAAAAACGTAAATTAGAATCGTGAAACAACAAAGCTCATAGATCTGAATCGATATAAGCAAAACGTAATAAACCCACAACGAAAGATGGCAGCTTCGTAATTATCCTCTCGGATTTGCTTCGTGTAGCTTTTAGACCAAAAAAAAAAAGATCGATCCTTTGATCGAAGATTGGGGAGGTAGTCGATCGATAGAAAGCCAAAAAAAAAAACGATTGCAAGAATCCTGATCCTAAAGCTGCTACGATACCAACTCAGCTATTAATTTTCTTCCACGAAAATAAAATAATTGAAAAAAAGAGGCAAGCCGCGAAAATACACGAAGAAAACTTTACCTTGAGTTCCCTCGCCCGGGAAATGAGATTTCAATAACCGCGAAACCGAAGAAACTCGGTGGTTGGGTGGAAGATGAAAAGCCTTTTGCCCAGAAAACAAGGGGACGAACAAAACGGTGCGAGTTTCGTCTTATTGGGCCTCCTTATTGACTAATGGGCCTTGAACTGGGCCTGATATATATGATTTGTATATTTAGACATCTAAGTAACATATGCTTGTTTACGTTCTTTGTTTTTTTTCTATTTCTGTATATTAGATCTTTTAATTGGTTGAACAAAAAAGGATCTTTTAATTTATTTATTTAGATTTGATGGCATTGGATCAGAACACTATTTAGTAGCCATAAACTCACCAAAACTAGACCGGACTTGTACTATATAACAGCCGCTGTGCTAATCACATTAATAAATATATAATGCTTGATTAATAACATTAGCTACAAGAAGAGCTATATATAAGTTTATATTAGATCTGTGGCCGTTATAGCCATCTAGACGGTAGTTGCTACTCGATTTTACAAGGGGTGTAGATGACTAGACGCTAAGGCTTATGTATTGTTAATTATGAAGCTATCTATGTGTCGTGTTGCTGAAACTGTAGGACGATATAATATGATTAGACAGAGACATCAATGAGCATATCAACGAATGAAGATTTGCATCCATTTTCAAGTATCGCAATCATCGACCTCTTTGATTGTCACGTCTAGACAAATTGCATCAACCATTTCGGCTGAGAAATTAAGGCGGCGGTAGCTTAGGATTTATCTAACTAAATCTTAAGAGCACCTCCAATGGGGTATCTATCCATTGAGGTTCTAAAAATTCATATATGTATATGTATATGTTATATAAGTGTATGTAGGTGTGAGGTCTACAAAATAGTGTAGAACCCCTATCCAAAGGTTCTAAAATTTTTATTTTTAGAACTTTTGGATAGAGGTTCTACACTATTTTGTGGATCCCACACCTACATACACTTATATAACATATACATATACATATATGATTTTTTAGAACCTTCAATGGGTAGATACCCCATTGGAGATGCTCTAACCGTTCTCAATTAGTAGTTTGTTCTTGTAAGAAAATACCACCCACGAGAAATTCTCTTGTACACTTCAATTTTCGGGTTTTAGAGTATTATCTCGTTTGTTCTTTATAAGTTTATAACCAACAATGATGTTAAGTTTCTTGGATTTCCTATGTCCTTTCATTCGTGTCTCTCCTTGACATGTATGCAATCTTTCTTTTTTTTTGATCAATATGAGGTATCTTGGATTATGGACAATCCACAGTTATACCTTTTTCTCCGAAAATTCAAATCGGTCCTAAACAATTTCAATATCCACGTCGCTACATGATGAAATGTAGTGGGATATCTTCAAACTCAGATTGCTTAACAACCTGAATTTTGCCTGCCACTATACCACATTACATTAGTACATGGTTCATGCCACCTCGTTGTATCTTAGACATGCATATATTTGTGAGAGTTAATTGGAATTATTAGTTTTTGGTTTATCAAAGACATTCGATTGATTAATTTAATTACTCAAGAAGAGCCGCTTAGTTGTTCAGCTAGCTGGTTAAAAAAGTTTTTTTTGTTTAGTTGGATCTTAGTTCAAGTAGTTTAATTAGTGAGCTCAGAAAACGTTACTCTATACTTTGTGAGACTATTACATATTATATAAAGATAGATTCTAGACTGTTAACTCCTACTCCCTCCGTTTCTAAATAAGTGTCACTTTGACACTTTTCACGGAGATTAAGAAAATGGAAAAATATACTAATGTACCCTTATTTAATGTTCAATTATTTGAATAAAAATGATTTTAAAAAACATCTATTGGTTATCTAAAAGGGTAAGAAAGAAATTATATGTGAAAAGTTGTATTGGAAATGCAAAGTGACACTTATTTTGAAACAAAAAGAAAAAGCTAAAGTGACACTTATTTAGAAACCGAGGGAGTATAAAGTTAATTGAATACCTACTTGTAATTGTTAGGATGCCAACTTGAACTAGTTGCTGACTTGTTGAGTTTTCTTTATCAGAATCTACAAGTCCACTATATGTTTGGCCATTTGGGTGACCAAAATGCCTTGAGTTCACATTCTTCTTCTAACTTTGATTTTTAAAAAGTTTGGGGGTTAAAGAATTTAATTAGTAAAATGAACTAAAAAGAATAAATAAATGTTGTTTATTTGATTACAAGGACAACCACTTCGTCATTAAGAACCACCAATATTAGTACTAGAGAGTTACACGTGGGACTTAATGTCCCTACCATCGAATTTTTAGTACACTAATGCGTCATTAGTAGTTTTTCATCGACCAAGAACACTTTTATACTTTTATAATAAACCCTACCTTAGCTGTAACCACTATCACACTGAAAAAGTTAACGCGTATGCGTTTTTTTTTCTTCTTCTTTGCTCTTTTGACCATTCAAAACGAATTTCAAAGACATTCACGTGCTGTTTGTCTATTCTATTCTCACGCTTCAAACGTTACAAAATTTTCACGTTAAAATATCTCCAGATTAACGTATGTATTTATTGTTGATTATAAAAACTTTTTCATAACCGTAAGTGAAGGATTTGAGTTCAGCCTGTTTTACAGAGCCACCTTCAACATTACTAACCGGTAGCACATACGAAACCGACTAATTGTAAGCGTGAACTAGATTGACCGGAAAAACCAGTCCATCCACCAAATCTTCAATTAGGTCTACCTACTTATTACGTACATAGAAGAATCGAGCTCAGATGAAAGCAAGTATACCCTGTCCCAAAAATACTACTAGAAACTTATTAGAACATTTTAGTAGAACCTTTGTCAAAAAAAATAAACATTTTAGTAGAACCGAATATTATTTACACGTTTATATCACTTATTTATTTATAGGTTTTTTATATTTACACGTACAGCTAATAGAATTTGTGTACATAAAAAATATTTCTATACATATATAAGTTGCACTATGAAAACATAAAAAAAAACATATGCTAAAAAGTTGAAACGAATACAACATATATACTATGACATCTGTATTGATTCTTAGACGACCAAGTTATAATGTTTACTCATACCAACATTGAGTTTGTATCAATATTTAGTGTATTTGTTTGTGTTTTTTTTTGGACAAGTGTATTTGTTTTGTGCTAAGAATACATCCTTCACAAGTGAAACGTACTATACTGGTACCATCGATCGGTTCACCTGTAGTTAAGGCCGAGGTGAAGTGCTAGCGTTGAGTCATGACTCGGAGTCTTATTTAATAGTATTTGTAAACAAACTGATTAACTATCAAAATCAATCATTTAGTAAAAAATAATGAACACGGCCGTTTAACCTAGAAGACTACAAAGTTCGCATCACATGGGATGAGAATGAGATATATATATGCTCGAAATTAGTTCCTACGTAATTACCTTTCGGTTGTGTTTATTACTAATGATTTAGTGAGAGGAAATATAAACCTTGTTAATAACTCTACTAGCTAGATACTTGTACAGGTAAGAACTCTATACGAGATTTGTTTTTAGAACTCTACGAGATATATTAAATAGATTACGTAAATCCAAGCCCACATGAATGAACTTGAATGGAATCATTCCTGCGAATTTTAAAAGAACCAGGATGGATGCTAGAGCCCCTACTATTAATTGACTATTCACAAAAATAATACTATAGCATCCATTCATTTGTTTTTGCTATAGATATGACCTACATTTTAATTTTAAGTGTTTGTTTGATATCCCATTATAAAAGTAGAGGTTATGGCGTCATGCACATCTTGTAAACCTAATCTAAAGATACTACAGTACAAACAAAATCAATAGCTTTGGAGTTATTAACTGTACATCAATCTCATGGCTTTAATGTTGATATAATAAGAGAAAGCTCTACTATTGACGTATATAAGAAGCTAGCTTATATTCACATTATGCCCTAAGCATGTCGATGTGAGGAGCGTATTCAATCATTATTAGATTACAGAACGAAAGTGTTATTATTGAATAAAACTACATTTTTTAAATCGATGCATGTACTGTATAAGAGGAAGAGTTGCTTTCTTTACGCAATTGGCCAATGAAAACACACACAAATGGTTGTTCTCTCTGTCGGATAAAGAAGAAACCCTCTCCTACGACCTCTTTTTTGTTCCTTTCTCTTGAAGAAACACAGTACTCACATAATAAAATCTGAAGACATTATTAATATATATACCCATTGGCAAAATAGAAAAAATTCTTCAAATGTTCTCTTGCGTATAGCGAATATATAAGAATCATAAAAGACAAAATAAAAAATCTTAGGCTGTAACTGGTACACTTTAAAAAAAGTTGGAATCAATAGAAATGAAATAAAATGAATGGAATGTAGTAGAAAAATGGAATGAACTCATTCCATTTATTCTTTAACAAAATTGATATGAAATGTTTTCTTTTGTATTTTGTTTAGTTTTATGTGGAATAGATGGAATGTCTATTCTATTTCATTCATGTCAAATGGTAAATTCTTTTTTGGAATGGATGGAATTGACTATTTCATCACATTCCATTCCAAAATTTGTAAATCCAATTCCAACCTTACTTGATTGGAATGTTTTTTTTTGCAACCGATATACTGTTTAACTGTTGAGGAATAAAAAGAAGAAGAATATGTATACTTTGCCATGAATTCCGAATTAAACGAACACAACAAAATTCTGGAATTTATATGACTTGCGAGATAATTAAGGAAATGCATATTACCATAGTAATTAAGTTTAAAAACATGTCCAATGCAAAAATCAATTTTTTTTCCTAAAAACAGAGTAACTTCATAATGGAAAAGTTGAGTTTACTCAAATCCTACTCAAAATTTAGAGTGAAAATATAACAATGAATAAAAAAATGAAAAAATACTCTATTTATGGAGTAAATCTATGTTCACTCTATTATGAAGTGGAAAAATGAATGCAATGGAAACATTTTTTATTTCAAATTTATTTGAAATAAATTATAGAATGAAGTTTGAAATGCAATTTATTTTGGAATTTATGATGAATGATTAACTCAAAAGTAAGGTTAGTCACAACCAAATTTACATGAAAATAAAACTCAGAGAAGTAGTCGTCTAGATGAGTTAAAAGCTTTTTGTATAACCAAATTTACATGGAAATAAAAAGAACTAGTCGTCTAGATGAGTTAAAAGCTTTTTGTATATGATGTATAATATGTTTTACAGCGTTTTGTTAATGCAAATTTAAGTGGCCTTTTAAAGATAAATTTTCAAATCCATAAAAGTGGAACTTATAAACCATCGACAGTAAACAGTTACTATACGTTCATCAGAAAGGACCGACATTTTTGGCAAGAAACATTTATAGAAATGTTTTGAGAACAGTACACAATAATGAACTGCAATAATCATATTATTTAGAGTATCTCTCAAATAACCATTTTAAAACTTTTGTCACCAAAAGAATATTAAAAAAAATGATCAAAATAATATTTTTTTTGAAAATTTTAATATTTTTTAAATATTTAGTTAAATCTAGATTAATTAACCTTAAAAATATATTTACACCTTTCAATAAAACATCTTTTGATTATTTTATTTATAATTTATTTTTGTGACAAAAAATTTAGAGATATAGACATGTTGCATGGAAACGAAAGCGGATACGCAGAAGCAAACCATGTGAAAATATAGAAGCGAGAAAAAAAATTAGGAAGCGGGTACATCTTGGAAACATATGTGTTTATTAAAAATTATAAAATAAAACACTTATTCGTTATACTAAAATTAAATGATTTCATATTATAATTGTAAAAATATAAATAAAATAAGTTTATAAATCCAATTAATTATTTTTAATATTTCATAAATAATTACACAATAGATTTGAATATATATGATATATCTCTAATAAAAAATCTAATATATAAATCTAATTTCTAATATTAATTTTAATATTTTCATATTTATATTTCCTCTATGTTAATAATTCTAAATTTTATTTAAAAACAAAGTACATAATTTTTATTTTATTTATTCATGACATTGTATTTTTAAAATGAAAACTTGATTATAAAATGAAATCGTAAGTTTCTAATATATTTTTAAATAGAATATTTTAAAAGCGTTTTGCAAACGAAATTTTATTAGTTTTCACAAAATTCTGATTTTGATCCTGGTTTTAAAGCAGAAAGCAGACGTCGGAGTAAGTTTCTTTGCAACCTAGGCTATAGTAAGTTATTTCTCTATCATTTATTCTAAAAAGAAATTGTAAGACGAGGAGTACAAAGCGAATATATGCAATTATAAAAAGTAACAAACCATTCCTAATTAACCGCTAACACTTTTTCACTCTGAACTTAACAAAAAAACTGTTGAGAGAAAAACAAACATTAAAAAAAAAAGAAAATCAAAGAGATGGTCCGCCACCATCCTAAACGGCGCGAACCTCACAAAGCCACAAAGCTCCAACACGACTTCGCATGAATCATGCAATCTCTCACCGTCCACGTGTCTCTCATGCGTAGCCAGGTTGGAAAGAATATATCCTCTGCGCGTGAATCATCATCGAGCGCGTGGCTTCCCCCACCCAACTGGAGATTCCGAAAAATCGAAATAAAGGGTAAAATAGTCATTTTAACACACCCGGAGATCTCTGTCTTCTCGCTTTCTTTCTCGTTCTTAAAAATAAAACAGACTCTCTCTCTTTTTCACTGCGAACACTCAGAGAAGAACAAAAAAAAAAAAAAAATCAAAACTTTCTCCTCTCTGAGTGCTCTTCTTAAGTGTTTGTACTGTTAAGCTTACGTTACGAAGAAAAAGAGAAGAAACAGAGCTTTTTTGAAAAAATGGAGAAAAAGCAAGGATTTTTCTCTGCTCTCAGAGGTCTCTCTCCGTCACGGTCCAGAGCAAGGTCTCGCTCCGTTAGTCCCGCTAGGTCTAGCTCCCCAATGAAAGCTCTCTCCTGGGGGAAGAAGAACAACACTGCCGGCGGTGGTGGCGGCGGCGGGTACTATTTGGCTCAGCCGGAGCTTTCAATCGGGAGATCCGGAAGCTTGAGACCTGTAATGGAAGGTCCTGATCCAGACGAAGAAGAAGGAGGGAGTGTAGGAGACTCGAAACGGCTCGGGTCGGGTCTAGGTCACTGGGTCAAAGGACAGCTGTCTCGCGCTCCGTCCGTTGCCGCGACGGCTGTTTGTCGGAGAAATGATCTGAGGCTTCTTCTTGGTGTCATGGGAGCTCCTCTTGCTCCCATTCATGTCTCTTCCTCTGATCCTTTGCCTCATCTCAGCATCAAAAACACTCCAATCGTAAGCCTCTCTCTCTCTCAGAGGGTCTTGTTTTGTTAAAGAGTGACGTCATCATTCACTCGTATGTTGTTTACTTTTGCAGGAGACATCGTCTGCTCAGTACATTCTTCAACAGTACACTGCAGCTTCAGGTGGACAGAAGCTTCAGAACTCCATCAAGAACGCTTACGCTATGGGGAAGCTAAAGATGATCACTTCAGAGGTTGAAACCGCTACAAGAACCGTTAGGAACCGGAACCCGTCAAAGGCTGAGAGTGGAGGTTTTGTTCTTTGGCAGATGAATCCAGACATGTGGTACGTTGAGCTCTCTGTTGGTGGTAATAAGGTTCGTGCTGGCTGTAACGGTAAGCTTGTCTGGAGACACACTCCTTGGCTTGGTTCTCATTCCGCTAAAGGACCCGTTAGACCTCTCCGCCGTGGACTTCAGGTAAAAGATCCACACTTTATGGTATTACAGTAGTTTGAGAGATCAAAGAGTGTTTTGTTTTATGTGTGTGAATGAATCAGGGGCTTGATCCGAGGACTACTGCTGCCATGTTTGCGGAGGCTAAGTGTATAGGAGAGAAGAATGTGAACGGTGAAGATTGCTTCATTCTGAAGCTATGTACTGACCCTGAAACCCTAAAGGCGAGGAGTGAAGGACCAGCTGAGATTATCAGACACATCCTCTCTGGCTACTTTAGTCAGAAAACTGGACTCTTGGTTCAAATCGAGGACTCACATTTGACTAGGATCCAATCCAACGGTGGAGATACTGTTTTCTGGGAGACCACATACAACTCGTCCCTCGACGATTACCGCCAGGTGGAAGGGATCATGATTGCTCACTCAGGCCACTCGGTTGTGACCCTTTTCAGATTTGGGGAAGAGGCGATGAGCCACACGAGGACAAAGATGGAAGAGAGCTGGAGCATTGAGGAAGTTGCGTTTAATGTTCCTGGTCTGTCTCTGGATTGCTTTATACCACCAGCTGATCTCAAGACCGGTTCTGGAACTGAATACCCACAAGAGGAAAAAGGGAAGAACAATGCTGTTGTCTTGTCTGCTGCTCACAGGGCCAAAGTTGCAGCCTTGGAGAACGGGAGCTTTGAAGCTAACCGCTAGGTTTGTCATGTCTAAAGCTTATGACTACTAAAACAACACTTGAAGGTAGCATTAGCTGATGATGGTTGATGATCAGATGCAGTGTGTTTATACGTAGCTAACCCTTTTTTAGCAGCTTCATCGGTTTAGGAATCAGGTTGGTTTATTAGCATAACAGAAGATTCATTGGTTCAAACCGGATCCAATGGATCTTCTTTTACTTTTTTCACTGTTCCCAGAGGAGAATGGATTTGGTTTTTACTTTTAATGTTTCAGTTTGGGTTTTTCTTTAATTCTCACCTTCAGTATTTTGAGTAAGGTGAAGGCAAGAGAAGGAGAATTGCCTGCTGCTTTTACTTCCAGCTTCTTCTAGCATTAAGTGTTTGTGTTAAATCAACCATCTAACTAAGAATCTTATTATTGTTTTCAATTTATGGAGATATGTTTTTTTTTTTTTTGCTTTTTCTTATCTTCAGTCCTTTTTGTTAATGCCTCTTTCTCTGCCAGAAGAAAGTGAAGAATATAATGTGAACAAAACCAGAAAGGGGCTAAAGAGAATATAACCAAATAACGTTTCACATTCATCAAGATAATGTGAAAAATTTGTGTTATCATGAATTATAGGAATAATAATATGAACATACACTCTGTTCCTACTTGTTTGGCAACTAATGAAAGAGGACGATGGTCCCTCGAGAGTCGAGTCCACACATACACACGGCCACATTTATGACAATCTACACTCTCATTTTCATAGTTTTATCAATTTCAAATACTAATAGTTTCTGCAATTGGTTTAACATATAATTCTGTTGAAAAGTGTGTCATATTTAATGAAAGATACTTACTTCTTAAACATTCATTAAATTTTAGGACATTTATATTGAATGTTGTGGGGGTGAGATCTTGAAAATGTAGATGAGGTCCATTTTGACCCTCTTTCAATGTTTGGGGACTAATTTCTGCTTTTGGTTAAATTAATGATTTTTTGTTTTGTTTTTTAGATCACAACTGTCTACATTTTCCTCTTTTACGTATTTATTTTTCTTTCTATTCATATCTCACATTCTTCTGTAGAATTAATATAGCCAAATTATGTCATGTATATTTCATCATTAGTGATTTCATTTATTTGAAAAGTAAGATTGTTGAATTGAATATATGACTCATGATTGTTATCCTTTTGTAGTGGGGCACCTCATGTTCCAAAATTCGCATTCGCTTTGCTTATAAGATATGCCCTTTTCTTCTCTTTTGGTAAAAAGTTAGAAACATATGTTTTTTAGAAAGTTACGGAAAAAGTCTAATATTTAGCCTTTCTTTTGAATTATTACTTCTATTTCATTTTATTTATTATTTTATTTGTCGTTTTAGATTTTTACAAATAAATTAAAAAAACATTTATTTTTATATTTTCAAAATAAAAATATCATTACCTATAAACCTAATTACCTTTCAACTAATAGAAAAATAGAATAACATATAAATTTAATAAATTTTATATTTACAATCATAAAATGACATTTATTTTGAAACAAAAATTTTACTTTACAACGACAAATGAATTGAGACGGAAGAAGTACTATTATTGACATTTTAAATACTTGGGTGTTAGCATTTGACATTTTGAATTCTGGGGTATTAGCTGTATTAGTTAAATAATGGTTTGTGAACCCATTATTTTTACAGTTATTTTATTTACTACTGAAAAAGGAATACAAATGCGTCTTTTTAGACTCAAAACCTTGTAGTGGTTAGTTAACATAGGCAACTCTACCATTTATTCACATTTACAAGAGCAATGACAGTATTCACTGGCTAGGAAAAGAAAAATTTAAAATATTTAGTTTAGGTCTTAATATCTGTTTTATTTTAAGTGTCGTTGTAAATCTGTGCACACAAATTAAAAAATATATAATTTTGTATATTTTTATATAAAATATTATTAATATACACTTAACTATATTTCAACCAATACAAAAACGACATTTATTTTGTCACCAGTTTTTTTCTACAACAACATTTAATATAAAACGGAGTTAGTAATACACAATGACAATTATTTTTTGTAGTTATGTACTTACAATCATGTTACACAAATAAACTTGGAAATTTGTTATAACTTCACCATAAATACTTGGGAAAATTATTTTTTTAGGCCAAAAAAATAGGTATATTGTCCTACTAAGCTAATCACAACTAAAAGTTGTCTCATTAGGATAACTTTTCCCTATATACCAATTGTACCCTCGGAAATACAATTTAAAAAAAATTGTCAAATATAAAAATATAAGTTAATATTTAAACTAATTAATATCTCCAATATAAAAACTAATTGTCAAATATAAAAATATAAAACTAAATATTAAATATAAAAATACATTGATAATATAAAAAAAACTAGTTATCAAATATAAAAATACAATAAAAACTAATTTTCAAATGTAAAATATAAGTTAATAACTAAACTAATTAATATTTCCAATATGAAAACTAATTGTCAAATATAAATATATAAAACTCAATATTAAATATAAAAATACATTAATAATATAAAAATATAAAACTAGTTATCAAATATAAAAATACAATAAAAAACTAATTTTCAAATATAAAATATAAGTTAATAACTAAACTAATTATTATTTCTAATATGGAAACTAATTGAAGTATAAGAATATAGTTAATATTTCGATTTTGCCAAATATGGAAAATGAATATTTTCAAAGATTTATTTTTCCATATTTTCGGAACTGTTCATATTTATCTGTAGAATGCGCATTCTACTATATGTAGAATACAATGAATAGGTTTGAATTCAATTTCTACCGTTATTAGATTTTCGAGTAATGTGTAGATTATGTGTTCTACAAGATTTAGAGCGATAGATTAAACGTAGAATGTGTATTCCGAGTATTTTTAGATTACTTCAATTTACGTAGATGACATATTCTAAACTTAGTAGATTTAATGAAAAACGTGGATTTCATTTTCTATTTCGTAGAATGTCAATTCTTCTTTTCGTAGAATGAAATCTGAAATTTTGATTTAAACATTTTTTCAACAAAAAAAAGCACCTATAATTTAATTTAGTTATTTCATTAGTAGTTCTTATTTTTTTCAAATTTTTTTTGTTTGTAAAACTATTTATTTGATTGATTTTTATAGATAGAAAAGGGCATTATAGGTAAAAGTGATACAAAATTGGAAATAGCCTAATGAGACAATGTACCTGTTTTTTCGGACTAAAAAAACAAATTTCCCTAAATACTTCAATAGTATTAAAAGTTAGAATTGAACAAAATATTTATCGGGAAATTTGTTTTTTTAGTCCGAAAAAACAGGTACATTGTCTCATTAGGCTATTTCCAATTTTGTATCACTTTTACCTATAATGCCCTTTTCTATCTATAAAAATCAATCAAATAAATAGTTTTACAAACAAAAAAAATTTGAAAAAAATAAGAACTACTAATGAAATAACTAAATTAAATTATAGGTGCTTTTTTTTGTTGAAAAAATGTTTAAATCAAAATTTCAGATTTCATTCTACGAAAAGAAGAATTGACATTCTACGAAATAGAAAATGAAATCCACGTTTTTCATTAAATCTACTAAGTTTAGAATATGTCATCTACGTAAATTGAAGTAATCTAAAAATACTCGGAATACACATTCTACGTTTAATCTATCGCTCTAAATCTTGTAGAACACATAATCTACACATTACTCGAAAATCTAATAACGGTAGAAATTGAATTCAAACCTATTCATTGTATTCTACATATAGTAGAATGCGCATTCTACAGATAAATATGAACAGTTCCGAAAATATGGAAAAATAAATCTTTGAAAATATTCATTTTCCATATTTGGCAAAATCGAAATATTAACTATATTCTTATACTTCAATTAGTTTCCATATTAGAAATAATAATTAGTTTAGTTATTAACTTATATTTTATATTTGAAAATTAGTTTTTTATTGTATTTTTATATTTGATAACTAGTTTTATATTTTTATATTATTAATGTATTTTTATATTTAATATTGAGTTTTATATATTTATATTTGACAATTAGTTTTCATATTGGAAATATTAATTAGTTTAGTTATTAACTTATATTTTACATTTGAAAATTAGTTTTTATTGTATTTTTATATTTGATAACTAGTTTTTTTTATATTATCAATGTATTTTTATATTTAATATTTAGTTTTATATTTTTATATTTGACAATTAGTTTTTATATTGGAGATATTAATTAGTTTAAATATTAACTTATATTTTTATATTTGACAATTTTTTTTAAATTGTATTTCCGAGGGTACAATTGGTATATAGGGAAAAGTTATCCTAATGAGACAACTTTTAGTTGTGATTAGCTTAGTAGGACAATATACCTATTTTTTTGGCCTAAAAAAATAATTTTCCCATATTTATCAAACTTAATTCAATCCGAATAGAACGGTGGATCATGGATACCACCAAAATCCACAATAGTTACTCCATGACCACCTCTATTAAAAGTTACCACTCTCATGTTTTGAATTTAAACCTTTTAAACAAAGTAATTTTCACTTTGTGCTAAACACTTTACAAAGCTAATAATATATGATCCAAAAGTTCAAAATAGACCGAAACTTAGTTGTCATTCCATCATTAAGTGATGGCAAGACAACATACTTTACGAGTACTATCAAAATCAAAAAATTATAACGTTCTTAAATTTCGCAAAATAGTTAACTAGTATTAATATGTTGTCTGTAGCGACATATGTACAAGGGACAAAGTCACAACTATTTATGGATTAAGAAAAGATGAGTTATTATACATGTACCATGTAATTTTGATTTGATTTCAACAAAATCCAAAGGGCTTCAAGAAAATAATCAAATGAACGACCTCCATTCTAACGACAAATGAGACCATGCTGTTTATATATATATATATATATATATATATATTTATGGATTAAGAAACGATGAGTTATTATACCTGTACCATGTTATTTGTTTTTATTTCAATAAAATCTTTCAATAAAATCCAAAGGGCTTCAAGAGAATAATCAAATGAACGACCTCCATTCTAACGACAAATGAGACCATGCTGTTTATAATATATATATATATATATATATATAATTTATTTGATTGTATAATATATAAAATATATATCTCAACCGGTATGAGATAGTGTTATACGATTGCCAAGGTTCAAAATTGGTTGAAATTAAGATGACAATTTAGCTTTGTGGAGTTGCAACGGTATATCAAAGATTGGTTCTAGTCTTGGATCCTATACCAATTATAGGCAAACACAACGCTTTCTGTAAAGAAAAAAGAAACAGAGGAAATAAAACACATTATTATGCTTGAACATTTTATCCGGACTAAAAACCGAACTGAAGCCGACCTAAAAATACATGTTCAGGTTTGGGTTTACACTAATATATTAGCTGAGTCTTTTTTGGACCTGTGGATCTCGGTTCGGATTTGGATCTTACTGAGACCCGATCGAGTATTCAAGATACCCAAAATTTCTGTATATATTAGATTATTTGAGTTTTCAGTAAATTTATGTTATGATGAATATTTCGTTCTTGGTTAAATTTTAGATATTCAGAAATATAATTAGGTATTCGGATAAAATTTTGAATATTTTTTGATATTCAGAATATATTTCAGGTAAAATTTTGAATATATTCATGTATTTTAATATTTTTGGATATTTTTGATTTTATGGTATTTTTTGAGTTTTAGATATTTTTTCCGGTCTTTGGATTCAGTTCAGGTAATTTAGGACATTTTCGGGTTTTTAAATAGCCAAACTGACCCAAACCCAAAATATACTCAAAAGTCATAGATATTTTACGGATATATTAATTGTGTACCCAAACCGATCTAGACTCGGCATCAACCGATCTAAATCCAAATTACAAATTTCTAAATATCTAGTTGGATCCAAATATTTAGGATCTGAAAGATCCGGATATGATAGGAATCGATCCAAAAGATCTGAACATAATAGGAACCGATCCGAATCCGATCCAAAAACCCTAATGTTTAGGCCTACCCAATACTATATATAGAATAATAATATAGAAAGAAGTAGAAACAACAAACGGACGGGCCTGCATGTGAAAGAACGTGAAAGGTTTTAGAGCATATGATCTGAGACATGGTTGTGTAAGAAGCTTTGCCTCACTGTCACTAAACCACTCTGTGTGTTTTGACTGCTTTTACTCTCAGCTCTTGTTTGTCTTTTTACCATTTGCACACCAACTCTTTGGATTCTATTTTTCTTTTAAAGTTTAAATCAGATGCGTCTTTTTTACTTACTGATGTGAACTAATAGTAAATTTCTGAGTAAATAATTTTGTTTTCACTTTAATGTTTGAAATTTAAGAATATAACTGATCACTTGTCCAAGAAGATGAGAATTGCATTAATAGCTAAAGATTGCATCAACTCTGTCACGAAATCTTTATCATTAATTTAGTGTTCACCATAAAACATGGTTATCTTTTTTCTATATGATATAAAGTAGTTCATGTGTTTGGTAATGGTGTTTATTTAATTGGTCCTTTTCACAGTTCATATGATAATTTCGCAATACATAAGGTTATTAAAACTTAGAAGTATATATGTATCTCAAGTCCCAGAGAAGAAAACGTTTGAGATGAAATTAAGACTTGAGTATTAAAAAAATGGACACCCTAAACTTGCGAAGCACTTTAAGACTACAATGTACTTGTGCTAGCTTTAACAACACGCTAAACTGAACTGAACAAATTGTCGGCAAAGATTGGGAAGTGATTTTACATACAGAGAAAACATTTTAAACGAAATGGGTAGGTTTCAGTCATTCATTGATGTGTATACTGCCATTCTGAAGCGTTGACAGTTATGTTTTAGCGAATTTATTTCCCTGAAGACGTGTAATAATATTACCCATCTCTAAGGGCAACCCAGTTCGTTGAATAATCCTTTTTTTTTACAACTCTTCGTTTTTGGGGTTGCACTTAGGAGAGTACCCACCACCTATCAAACTTATATTTTGATTATACTTTTAGACCAAGTAGCATTGTTACCCTACAACAAAAGATCGTTCATAATAAACCGAACTAGTATGGCCACTGCATTTATTTATAAGATGCAGTATTTAGTTGGTAGCTATATGATTCCTTCAAAATATTCCATACCAATGATATATAAAACTCATAGTATTAAATACATGCTTTCCCCCTAAAAAGTTACCATTGATCTATCATGACGTCACTTAAGAGAAGTTCGGTCATAACATTTTTGTTTTGACCGGTGGTTACCTTGCATGAAATAGAAGTGGCCTTGGGGCTGTGGGAGTGACTGTACAGGAAGCTAAATATAAATAGGAAATGCAATTAGTTTGAAAACAACAAACAAAAGTATAAATAGCCATGTGCGGATGATAATCATATAAGGTGACCGTTCCCACGCTATGACTGTTCACCATCGAATTGTCATATTACATGAATTGCTTTATGCATTCAAAGCATTTGGACTATTATCATATAGGATCTTTAGTTTCATCAAATAATATTAGGTAAATAATGGTTTACTACAGAATGATTGAAAAATTATTATGTCACAAAGCTTATGAAAACCGACTACAAGTAGTGTTTCAAACCAAAACTAAGGCAGTAAGGGCAAACTCCATGCAGTACTAGCCTTGGGTACAAGCTTGACAAGCATTAGCTTCCGCCCTGTTGTAAACAAAAGCGAATCAGCTTGAAAAAAGCAAAAGAGAGCAAAATGTATTGAGGCAAATATATGTTTAACGGTTATATTTTATTATTTAAATAAATAATTTTACAATTCTTTAATCTATATTTATAGCAGCCTCAAAACTGATTTTTTTTTCTATAGGAATATATACTTTTCTAGTAAAAAATAACTTTTCCTAAACCGAAAAGATCTACGTCCGGCCCAACAAATACTTGATTGTTACTGGTGCATAGAAATTTAAAACACTCCTAAATGTAACACGACCCTATAAAAAATAACTACATTCCGGCCTTCATTTTCACAAAATCATCAATAGTTAAGTTGGTTTACTTAGAAATTAATATGCATAGATGTGATGTGCTTGAATCACTCTGACCGTTTTTTAGCATCTTTCTCTTTTTTTTCTTAAACTATTAAAAATGATAGGCTTTTACAGATTCTTTTTTTGCTTCCAGCCCTTAGTTTCTCCGGGCCAGGCCTGACTCCATGAATCTCAAGCCAAGGATCAAAGCAAGCTAAATGGTAAATATGGCTTGTATACACGTTTCAGTTTCACCATTCCCTAGACTCTCCCAAACAAAAGATACATTCTCAGTTAAACCAAAGCGTCTTGTGGATTCTTGTTGGTGCATGGTACGCATTTAAGTGTATCCCTATTCTTGAAATCCTCAAAACAGACAGTGCCTAGAGGGTTCGCAATTAAGCGTATTGCTACACACTCTCGTGCTGGAGTTTACTTTCAGCTGATAACTTCGTGCATGTATATGTCAACGTCTGTATCGTCCAGAGCTTGTGGATTCTTGTTGCATTCCTTGTAAAGTTGCGTTTTTTTTGGGATAAAATATCGGTCTTTAACGGAGCTTAAACTTCGTGTTACCGCAACCTGGATAAAACTACGAGTAGATTCAAAATGTAAATAATTGTAAAATTGATGAAGTGTTATACCCTCAGAGAAATTCAGGTAAGCTGTAAAAACAAAATAATTTACTTGTCTGTGTAAATTTATTACATGAATGCTATATTTTTATATTCAGAAAATAAAAGGTAATATTAAAATTAAACTAAACTTGGCCGAATATGACGGCAAAAAAAAACAAAAAAAAAACTCGCGCAATATAAATGAGCAATCAACACCTTGGTGATAGCAGATTCATGTTGCAAGATGAACTTATTTGTTCAAAAACATCTTCTTACCTAATTAAAATATCAAAGAACATCTACCAAGCTGCATAAACTACCACACACAAAATGATCATCACAATGAATATATAATTAAGTATTGCTATTTAAACCATCATGCATCATACGAAATTATCAATAATCAAACGTTGCATACACACCATTCCTCAAGAATGTGATTATTTGGCTATAGTTACATAGTAGTAGACACCATAATATTTTTTACATTACTTAACCATAGTAGCATTTTTTCAGTTAGGAAAATGATGGTCAGGTTCAGGTTTGTCAACACCGTCGACGTTCCTAAGCCAAAACGTCATGTCAAAGGAGGCAGCACCGTCAGGTACACCGTCCATCACCGACTCTTGTCCTGGCGGAAAGAATATTCCGGTGCGTGGATGTGGGATCCACTCCTCTTCGCCGCCACACTTGATATCAACTCTATGATCGGAAATGTCTTCGGAGTAGTCGACGACCACTGGATTTGGTTTTGCAGCTTTGCTGCTTAGCCCTGCACGTCCTTGAACTTGTTTCCAACTCCTACATCAGTAGCATAAAACTATATTTACTTCTTTTTTTTTCACATAGACCTAAAAGTTTTTTTTTTATATTTTACGTATTGACCACACGTTTTACGTACTTACTTTTTCTTAGAACACTCACCCTAGCTACTACCTAGTTGTATAAAAAAGCTAATTTAAAAAAAAGGTTGGTAAAAGTTTAGTTTATGAATTTATTTTTAAAACGTTTTGACGATCGATCGACTGGTACTTTATTGTTTTTTTTTTTACTTTTTTATGAACACAAAATATGAAATTCATAGTTTATTGATTAAGCAATTAACACATGAATAATTTGGAGTTGTTTTAAGCTTTTATGATGTATCTCGTGGTTAATATTATAGCATTTGATTAGTGAAAGTAAAAGAAGAATAATGACAAAGATTGTGGCGTTGACCTTAAGAACAGCTTTGGTGCTTTTGCGATCCCAGTTCTTCCCATCTATATGTGAACCCACGACCGTACTCAGTACACAGACGCAGATTAGTTTTTTAGAGAACTTTAGTATGTTTATATATGGATTTAGACTATTTACTCTATATATAATTTGAGATTAGTACAAGTATTTCTTTCAATATATGACTTGAGCTTGTGTTCTGAAATATCATTGGTGTCTTCTATAGTTTCTATATATACTCAATAGAAACGGTACGATAGAGAATCTGACGAGGATAATATGTTTTGTTTAATAAACCACTTGTCAGTTTAAGAGAATTTGACGTGTCGATAAACTACCATAGATCCCGTGGTAGATTAATGAATTATGATTTTTTTTTTTTTGCAAAAATGAATTATGAGATTTGGGTTTCAGATTCCAGAATATGCAACGTAATTAGCTGTAGATTATGGATGTATGTGTACGTGTATCTTCTTTATGTGGGGGCATTTATGAATTGTTTTGATCTGTTTTGTCATACAATTTTTCTAGTGTAAAAAAATATAGTGTTAAAATATAAAGATGATAAAAGCTAAAGAATTTAACCTAAAAAGTCCTCAAGAATATCAAAGTACAGATGTTATTGTTTATTAAAAATAATGTCGATTAATGAGTACCAGTGGTTGTAAAGAACTTTCGAATTTAATGATCGGATTATTATGTCGGATGGTGATACTACTGCAAGAAGAATATATTTCAGTATCATGTTCACGTATTATGTAATGCTTTTATAAAGGAAATTTGATAACACAGAGACCTAGCTAAGATATAAAACAAAATAAGATCCCAATAAATCCATAAGTTATGTTTCTATACGTTTGTACGTTTTGTAATGTAAAACACTATTTCGTAAGTTGTTTTCTTTTTCTTTACGTAATTTCCAAAACTTCCACCATTGGATTTTTTTTTTTGAAATTTAAGAACTACTATAACATATGCATGTATTAAATTTAAAGATATAAACTATTTAATTTGATTGCAACCTTTTTTATAGGAAACTAAGCACATATTCCATTATGCACATTGTATAGCTTCATATGGAAAATGCGAAATCCAATGGAAGAGATTGTTTTAAATAAATGAGCCTGTTTTATGGAAGACAAGTTCAATTCATTTAATCCGTTCTTTTGTCAAGTTTTAGTAAAATGTTGTGAAATCTTTTTATTTAATGTAATTGATTGTTATAAATTATGATTCTAATTAACAAAAACATGCGCATGTTCAGAAGCATGCAATATGTGGGGTTGAGAAATTTGTCTGATAAGATAGAAGATGCAAAAGACCATCTACATCATATATTTTATAGAAACCAAATTCGTTACCTCAAATAAATAAGAACATCAAAGCGGTCATATGATCAACGTTTGTGTTAAAACTAATATTACATTATGTAGTTTTAAATTGTGTTTAGAGAAATCTTGAATTTTAGCCTAGAAGAAAAATGCAGAGCAAAAATTATGTAACTTAGATTGACATCAAACAAATTATACTTCGTCAAAACAAATGCGCTTGAGCCATTTTGAAGGTTAATCTATAAAGTGATTACAGCCAACAAAATACGAAGGAATAGTGGAATAGAGAAACTGAATTTTGTAAGAAAAATATAACGTCTAAATGCTTCTTCTTCTTTTTTTTTTAATCCAAAACTATAGAAATAAGCACTATTAAGATGCCTTCTTATAAATGGTGTAAAGAACCTCTCAACCTCAGGTGGGAATCTGCCAAAAAGAAGTTCTTCTCGTTTGATGTGACATAAGTCTTTAATTTAGAACCTCTCAAATGGAAAGCCGTTTGATGTTAAAAAGAAACTGCAAAGTCTAGCTTCAGTTTTAAGAAAATAGGATTATGGTTCAAGAAACATAAAATCAAATAAAACTTAAAATGGGAAACGAGGGTAATCAAATATCATGGTTCTACAAAAGAACTCCAATCCACTAGAAGAAAAATGAACAACACTCTTTTATATTATATAAGGAAATTGAGTCTCTTGCTATAAAAAAAGAAAAGGAAATTGAGTCTACAATGACATTACTAATAGGTTTAGCCCAACCACAAAAAATATTAAACTGAGCCCAAGAAAAAGGGACAAAGCCCGTTAACTGAAAAAATCGAAGCTATCGTGTACCCGCACACACGAGATAATAATCTCATAACGCTAAAATGAACCTAGAAACTAGAGAGGATGTAAACACTGCAGTTTATTTCAGCTTTTATGTTTCGAATCACATTCACAACAAAGTACAAACAGAGCAGATTATGAATGACGTAGCCACTTTATGGTTTTCAAGTGAGACTTTGATTGAACTTAGGACAGACTCTCTGAGTCTCATACCATAATTCATAAAGTATTGTACAATTACTATATGGTGAAAAACATGTCTCCAATCTAGAGAAAGAGGTCCAAAAAGTAAAGACGAGAAGATTAAAAAGACTTGACGGAAAGTTTATAATTACTCTCTCCGTTTAGTTTTAGGTTGGAGACATGTTTTAGGTTTTTGCACACAAATTAAAAAAACATTAAATTTTACATATTTTCAAAATAAAAACATCACTACCCATACACCTAACCACATTTCAACCAATAGAAAAATAAAATGATATAAAAAATCATTAAATTTTGCATTGAAATTATAAAACGACACTTATTTTGAAACGAAAATTTTACCCTACAACGACAAGTAATTTGAAACGGAGGTAGTATTATACAATTATATACACATAATCATACAATACTTTTAGTCTACTATGCCTTCAATTGAAGTGGTTCAAGTTTAGTTTCTACAGTGGATGTCTTAGCCCCCACATAAAATAGTCAGGTTATCTCTAAAGCAACACTTGGAGGTAATGCTCACTCAATTGTTGCATCCAAGTCTCAAGAAGAGCTCTCAACTACAGTCATTAGTCATGTCAACAATGATGGAACTACTCTGAAAGTTGCTTCGTCTACAAAGACAACTCTATCTTTACCACTGACACCGTTCATATCGCTCCAAAATCTACAGCTTCTCTGGAGACTGTCGTCGCTTCTGAATCATATGAGACTCCTATTGAGGACACTGCCCTAATCATTCAATATTTTGCTGCCACCTACTCCACAGATACGATTCCATTAGGTGATGATCTTTTGGTATCGGTAACTGGAAAAATCAGTGGGAATGTGAATGATCTATTATCGTTACCTACAATATCAGCTCTCGAGTATATGGTTGTGTCTCCTGCATTCATCTGAAGAATCTCGCCCATCGTTTCTCCTTCAAAAGTTCTAAGAACGGGTACAAGCAGAACCCCACACACCGCTGATTAGAAACGTCTTTGGAGCGGCCACAACCATCACAAGAACCACAAGCAAAGAAGGAGGAAAACACAATATCAATGTTCCAAAGGTGTTTAAGGGAACTCTATAAGGTTTCTTTGTGAAGCTAAGAATCAAGAAGCATTTCTAAAGCCTACAAGAAATTCAGAAACTCTATGATCTCTTGAAAGCTCATCCACGACAAGTATATGACTCCTATGGCTGAGCATAGAATAATAATCGTTGGTGTCACATACTTTGAGTTGTGGCCACACACAAACAACGTTAAACCGAGTTCCACAAAGACATCATGTTAAAAGTCATGCTTATTTTTACCAAAAAAAACAAATAAAAAAATTGATGCTTATACTGGGATTCCACCTTAAAACCGTTGGCTGATAAGTGGACTGACTCTAACCATTTATGTATTAGTTCGTTAATTCTCCAACTAGTGATGTGAGATTTTCATTCATTCATTAACACATCTGGACCAGGGTGCAGAGCATTGTCCATTACACCACTGAACCATTTCCAAAACCCTTCTTTGGAATCCCCAAGACGAACCAAATGCTGAAGAGATCCAAACCACGTAGCCACCGTTCTCCGGGAAGCTTGTGGCGAGCTCTGCTGTGATCAAATCTTCTGGTATGCTCCAGATAAGAGGGAAGATCAAGAAGCCTAGAAGGGCTAAGAGAGGACCACCGCTCGATTTAACAGAGTCCTCCACATAGTACCGGTCCAGAGAAATAAAATGCCTAAAGCAAATTTACAACATACTGCCCCTTACTAGTATCGAACTCAACATCCCTCAAAGATTTTCAGAGCTCTCTAACCACTACACCAAAGAAATATTAATGTTTTGGTGCCCCGAATGTATCTATAATATTGGCGCCCGAAACCCATGCTTCACGGGCTTTAGCCCAGGGCCGGGCCTGCCTCCACACCAAAAGGTCCACCAGAAACTTCATAGAATATCAGGAATACTAGAGGCAATGGTGTCAGCTTTAGACTTGGTTTTGTCTTGGCAACATTTTCATCATTTGCGGTTGTTTTGTAACCTATTTCATATGAATATTAATTTTCATAATTTTTTATATTCATGACTGAGCCTAACAAACTGTTGTGGGACAAGTTCTTAGGAGAGGATATGAGAAGCTTGACTAGAGCAAGAGGGTATTATAGTTATGGAGTTTTTCATGGATATGAGAGTTTCTACGTTGATGTTGAGGATGAGAAGAAAGTGGCAGCTGCTTGTGATATAATATATGAAGAGAAGATGACAAACAAAATTGAAGATGCAAAGTGGCTGTTTCTCGTGGGCTTTCATTGGGTTGTCTCATGCTTAGATGAATTCTTGAAATGGTTTCATTAGTATTCTTCTACTCTATATATGTTAGTCTTTAGTGGTGTTCTTGCTACATGACCAAGAACTTATAAACTAACTATATGAGAGCTGAAATAAATCTATGCTATGCTTTATGAGCAAAGAGAGTCACTGAGCTTAGTTCTCAAACTAGTTCTCTGATAG
>CAJHQP010003946.1:0-60713 GCA_905132765.1 Moricandia arvensis | reverse complement strand
GAGAGAAGATTTAGAGAGGATCCGTTTCATAGAAGTCGTGACATTCGCAAATTTGAATCATAGTTAAAATGACCAGTATCTTTTACCCCAAAGCAGAACGAGAAAAGTGGGAATGAATGCTAAGGAAAGGGAACCAAGTATATATATAAAAAAATAAAAAAAAAAAAAACTCATAATGCGCTTGAATGTTTATGTGGTATGGCTTGTGTTTGTTTTATTATCTGGCGAAGAATTTCAATATTCTGCCCTTGGGCAACCATTTTGGGGACTTCTCCAGAGTTTCCAGTTATTTCCGCCCAGTGTGACTGATATTGTTTCTTATTCTGTAAGAGTTAAAGGGTCTTTCATAGCTCGTCGAGGATAAATCATATATAGGTTATTGAGATCGTCGCTACCTAACAACCGTTTTTTATTGTCAAAGGCTGAACCCCGATTAGCGCTAAACCTTTGTATAAAATGGTAGTTTTTCGGTACCTCTTTTTTACATTTATTCCCGCCTGCACCAATGGACACAACGGTCTGGTCCCAGTTAATGCTGAGTCTCCATAGAAACAGCAGCGCCACACTCAAAGCCGCCAGTTCAATCTTCTGGCACTGCGAAAATGTCCTTAAGGAGCGGAGCATTGATGGTTGGCGGGCTGTTATGCACTATTCACACACTTTGATTCGTGCAGGGTGGCTTTTCTTGAGGCATTTTTTTCTCTTATTGCGGCTTCGAGGCGCGCTTGTATTTAGCCTGCCCTCTCCGGGTGATGCTGTCTCACGCCGGCATGGGTTGCAGCCATTTTTTTGAATTAAAAAGCGACTTAGGGTGTGACACTACGGCCTCTCGTTGGGAGGTTTCTATTGGGCGCCTTGCGTATCTTTGGCCGGTGTGTTTTTTCATTCTCTATTAAGCTGATCGAGGCAGTCCGTCGGTAGAGGATCGGCTCGTTGAAACATGGTTATTTTATGAGGGTTATGTGCTATGGTCGAGGAGTACCTCACCCTCGCACTATCTACAGGTGCGCCCGCGTCGTCGTGCCAGCTACGCCGTCCGAAGCGCTTGCTCCACACAGGGCTTGTAACCAATGCTAAAGCGTCTCGACTTGGGGTTTTAAATCGGCCCAGCGGGTTTTGCTGTTTTATTATTCGGCGTTTGTGCTCGGTACCCCGCATCCCCGCCCGGCCGCCCGTGTCTCTTTTAGCATTTATTTCTGACCACTATTACTTTCTTTTTTGGGCCCACTCAGCTAAAGATGGGCATATTCGAAGTTTTTTCTGCTGGCTAAAATTGGTTCTTTTAAATCACAAGCCTTAAACCCTTACGAGAAAATTTGCTTCGACTAAGCCACCAGACCTTCCCGCCATATTGTGTGTGCAGGCCCCTTGCCCCTCGGGCGTGCACCAGCCTTTTGGGTTCTTTATCTTTTCTGTCGAACGCACTGATGGCACGCTTAATAGAAGTACTGGCGCTGAGTGAGCTTCTAGTCGTGCCTTCTACACGTTGCATAAGTGTGGGTTTATTGTCTATTAGTCTGGCTTTGTTTTTATCTGGCTCGTCGCGACGATCATTCTCCCGATTAGTCTCTTTGGTCCTGGGCTACGCTTACCCCGAAGGCACCGTGAGTACACAATGTTGTCTTTGAGATGACTGTTTCCGCCTGCGTTGCCTTATTAGCCTGTATTTGTCGATGGGTCCTTTGATCTTGGTTATGTCCTCTCGCGGTTCCAGTGTTTTTAGTTTATCGTGTCTCGTGGTCCAAGCATTTGGATCCATCTTTTGTTTGGATTCATTCCCCATAGTTGTTGGCCTTCGTGCCTATTGTTCTTGGCTTCTCTCGCAAGGCTATATCCGCAGCTACGAAATTCACTCTGGTGGCCTGCTCATTCATCAATATTCTTTAGTATCAAAGGCTGTACCAGTCGCCCTCCTCTCTCGCTCTCTCCGCGCCCCTCCGCCTCACGCCCTTCGCCCACCGACCATAAGCGACCCGGCGCCCTCGTTCCCGCCCTCTTTGCCTCACACCTAACGAGGCAGTTTGGCGCATATACACGGTAGTTCCGCTCACTACATCACTTGCAGTATTATACACCACATACACAACACGCCACTATATCACACTAATGTGCTTCTTATATGCCATCTCTCGATATAATGCCACTTGCCCCATCCTCGACTACAAGACATAATTAATATTATGCATCCTATTAGTGATTAAATCGCCAACAATATAATTTTTAAAAATTAAAGAAAAAAAGAAGAGGACTTAGAGCGATGTACGCGGAGTGTCCTTTGTTCGTAATATACCAGTGATACACAGGGCATAGGAGGAAAAAAAACAAGAAAAGAAAAATAAAATAATAATAATAAAAAAATTTATAAGGAAAAAAATACAATAAAATAAGAATAATATAAAAAAAAAAAAGTACAAACAAAAAAAAAATAAAAATATAGGCGATATTATTATAGTTATAAAGGAATTAGACAAATCTTTCATCATTATTGTAGTTGTAATATAAAGGAATTAGAGAATTAATTGGTTGGTTGAATAGCGGTGTTTTACTTGTGTTTTGGGAGAAGTTAATTCTTTTTTAAAATTTCATTGTGGGTACTTGTAATAGCCTGTATGTATAATGTTTCCCTTGTAAATTCGTTGTATATCTTCATACCAAATTCAAAATTTTCCTATATATATGTTCATATCTCTCATAACTATCAACAAGAAGAAAAGAAAAGAATAATAAAAATGTCGGATGGTAGAAATATATATCATACATCCATATTGCTCTACAACTCTTGATAAGGAATATTTAGTTACTGATTGTTTACTCTAAATATATATATATATATATATATATATATATATATATATATATATATATATATATATATATATATTATATCTAGTCTTTAGAAATAAGAAATATATTATGAGACATTGCTCTCTGTGGATTCGATCCTAAGTACTACATATGATCTCTCTTGACAAGAGTAATATTTGTGTGTAATGATTAGGGTTAATTTGATAGTTAACTGTTTAGGATATTCATACCTGCTAGAACAATTGACACACCCATGTCAATTTTGGCGCCGTTGCCAAGGAGCATTGATCGCCATTAGATTTAATTCTTAGGATTTAGTCTAGGTTTATTACTACTTTCAAGTTACTAAACTTTTATTTTCTTTAATTTTCAGTGAATGCAAAGAAGTACCAGGATAAATAAAGGACAGAACTACTATTCTCAGACCCAGAAAACTCGATTTTACTATCGGCAAAGGGAAGACGACAAGCATCGATCGACAACACCTATATAGCATCGACCGACATTTCTTTATGGACAGCATCAACCGACATCAGAACTCAAGCATCAACCGACATTGATCACACCACATCAATCTACAATAACTTACCCGCGTCGATCGACAGTAGCAGACTAGTTCAGATGCTTGCGACTTTAGTATTGGTTCAGGATGATATTGGAGACTTGCATGACCTCAACGGTCATCTGCGTAATGCAGCAGGTTAAAAGATAGATGACCAAGGGACTGTAATCCCTAATCAAAAGCAGAAACTGAAGCAGACGCCTGCAGTAGCTCAACCTGAAGCTAATGCCCAAGTTGCTCTAAAGAACGCTGGCTGACTACAACCGTCCAAACCAGTTCTACGCCAACAGATCTGTCATTCGTCCTCCAACTTCTCTGAGAAATATTTTGAAATCAAGCCCGCTTTCTTCGGACTTGTAGTGCAGACGCCTTGCCATGGGTTGCGGCATGAGCACCCTATGGATCATTTGGAGCGATTTGAGGATCTAGTGACTGTTATTAAAGCCAGTGGATTCCCTGAGTACTATCTCTTTTGTAAGCTCTTAAGTACTCGCTTGCTGGAGAAGCTTCATATTGGCTTAAGCAGTTTACTACCATGATCTTTGACATCATGGGCCTGACATCAAGAACGCTTTCTTGTTTAATTTCTTTGATGACGCAAGAGCAGAAGATATGAGGAGCAAGATTTCTACTTTTTCACAAGAGCCTTCAGAGTCCTTCAGAAACTCCTCGATTATATTCAAGTCATACCTGAGAGATTTTCCATATCACGGGTTCAACGAAGTGCAGCTTTTAGCACTTTCTTCAGAGGTATTGGATTACAATATAATATCACTTTGGACACAGCTAGTGAAGGGAATTTCAGCACTAGGAGTCTTAAAGAAGCTACAAGATTGATTGAGAATCTGGCATCCAACAGCAATAATCAACTCCAGCTTTGAGCAAGGAGAAGATTGAAGAGGTCAAGGCAAAACTGGATAGTGTTCAGAAATTTCTCAAGAAGCATGTTACTTTTGCAGAAGTAGAAGCAATAGAGTTTGGAGATGATGAGATTGAAAGAAGAGGATTGGAACTACATTGATGTGAATGGTTTTGAGAGATAAGGGAATTCATGTTTCAACAAGAACTGCTATGGAAATGGTCAAAGGAATATCTTTATTCGGGTTCCACAACAAAAGTCCTTCAACAACAACAAGACTTATGGATCTTCTTACTTACCAGAATCCTCCTCCAGAAGCTCAGGAAAGCAAGATCGAAACAATGGTTGATAAGTTTTAGAGGGACAGCAAAGATGAATGTGGATTTAATGGAAAGATAGATGGCATGTACCTCAACCTCTATACCAAGTTTGAAAACCTCAACACCATTATGAAGAAGTTGGAGAATCAAGTGATACAAATAAGTGCAACCATTAGGAGGCTGAGAGCCTGATTAAGGAGAAAATGGAGGCTGGAAAGAAGCACCACGTCAATGCATAAACTGATAATGACTTTTTGCATGAATTTAAGAGAGAAAAGCTCCAAGAAGGAGATTTTCGTATGGAAAGTTCTATGTCATTCGGCAGTTTCCATTGGTGTCGATCAACATCAAACGATGAGCGTCGATCGACAACGATTCCTGCAGTATCAGTTGCTTCATGTGAATCAACTAACATCGACTAAAAAAGAGACGAGACACCGACCGACAGAGAGATTGAAGTATCGATCGACAATGAGACCTGAGCATCGTTCGACAGATGAGAAAACTAGCTAGACTGTCGAGCATCAATACGAGTTTTGATTCATGCGTCCAACCGTGACGGTTTCAAGAAAGAATACAAACACGTATGAAGCTATGGATCCTGATAGAGAAGAATGAGGGAAACTCCAAGAGGAAGCAAAAGATCCCCAAACATCAACACAAAGAAACCAATGGAAAAAGAATGGATAGCTTTGCTAAAAGAGTTTTCAAATTCCTTTAGATATTCCTTTTGATGAAGCTTATTATAATCACAGATTGTGGATGTTTTTCAGGGGATCAAGGATATAGATGATGATATAGAGATCATGGTTCAATCATCTAAGAGAGAAGATGAAGTAGAGGGATTTTCTGAGGAAGAAAACTGATCATTGGAAGTTCAAGGTTCCAGCTTCATCAAGGGAAACAAATATCCTATGCCCTCTGTGATACCTGATCATATGTGAGCATTATGCCAAGAACTATGGCAGAGGAGCTGAACCTGAAAGTGGAACCCTTCGATGATTCTTTCGCATTCGTAAACTACTCAAAGGTGAACTCAAGAGGGATGGTAAAAGATGTTCCAGTGCAGATTAACAACACCCTAGTCCTAGTGGACTTCTGATATAGCCTATTTATTAGCAGTTTAGGCCATGTTATATTCTCTATTTAGGGTTTATTATGTGTGTCTAGGCTATGTTTTATGGTATTTATAGGTCAAGGTACGTTTTAGAGATATATGGAGATACTTGGAGCTTTTTCAGCATTTAGAAGAGAAAATCCGTAGCTGATCATTTAAAGAGTCGAAGTACACGGTTGACATCGATCGACGACTCAACCTTGGCGTCGACCGATGCTACATGACCAAGGTTGATCGATGTTGCACATTTGCCATCGATCGACTTCCAAATCGCAGAAAGCCAGTCTCAAGCCCAAGTTAGAGATTAGAGACAAGACACAATATTACAAGGTTACCCCTAGACGAGTTTTGACGTAGATTTTAGGGTTTTATATTTATACTTTATGTAGTACACCAAAAAGAGGGTGGTGTGCCAGTGGCAGATTGTGTGCACCAGCACTACATTATAGTTTTAGGATTTATTTAGGGAGAAGATTCATACTCCTTAGGAAGATTGTATTGGAACCCCCGTATTTTATCAAAGAATTATATTCAGACTATTATTCTTACTTTGATTATGTCTGAGTAGTTATCAATTAGATTTAGGGTCGAATGATAGCAATGATGGATTAACCCAAAAGTAGGATTGCTAGGTTAAGTTATATCCATAAATTGAGTTATGGTTTTGAATTCTAGAGTAGCAAACTAGGATATCGAAGTAGGACATGGACGACTACGCAAGTAGGTTATGTGCCAGAATATACTCCATTGAACTAGGTTGTTAGGCGCATGCGAGAGATGAGTCTAATTAGCTTGGTGAACATATCAAATCTCGTTCACACTTCCTTCTGATTTCACCGTCGATCGACATTAGGCCTTAGCTATCGATCGATGGTCATTCTTTTCGCTCGCATACGATAGTTGGAGTTAAAATGGTCAGAATATTTAGTATTTGAGTTCTAGAATATTCACATATTCGTGCTTCTTATTCCCTATAATTCATTTAGTTTGAAACCCTAAATCTAGCATATTTACATTTGCATTTATACACTATTAGCATATTCCATATTGCATCTACATTTTCCAATAAGGGAATATTTCCTTAAATTGATTACTTGTTACCAATATATATAATCACCTAGATTAATCTTTAGAAATAAGAAATATATATGTTGTGTCATTGTTCTCTGTGGATTCGATCCCTAAGTACTACACATGATCTCTCTTCGCAAGAGTATTGTTTTGTTTGTTAGGATTAAGGGTTAATTTGATATTTAATTGTTTAGTATATATATACCCTACTAGAACAATAAAACCACATGTGTCAAATTTGGTGCCGTTGCCAGGGAGCATGGATCGCCCATTAGATTTAATTCTTAGGATTTAGTCTAGTTTTTCTTTTACTTTTCAAGTTACTAAAAAAAAATTTCTTTTTTTTTCTGGTGCAAGCAAAAGAGTATCACGAGCAATAAAAGACAACAATTACTATTCTCACCCCAATAGAACTCGAACGTACGGTCCGCAAAGAAAGACGACAAGAATCGATCAATGGCATCTACTCAGCGTCGACCGACATTTCTTTACGGACAACATCAACCGACATCAGAACTCTAGAATCGACCGACATTGATCACTCAGCATCGATCGACAGCATCTCACCCGCATCAATCGACGAAAGCAGACGATTCAGATGGTTGCGCCTATAGTACTGGTTCAGAATGAGAATGGAGACTAGCATGACCTCAACGATCATCTGCGTAATGCAGCAAGTCAAAAGATAGACGATCAAGGGACTGTAATCCTGATCAAAAGTAGAAACATAAGCAGACGCTGTAGTAGCTCAACCTGAAATTAATGCCCAAGCTGCTAAAAAGAACGCTGGTTGACTCCAACCGTCCAGACAGTTCTACGCAATAGATCCACCATTCGTCCTCTAGCTTTCTGAGAAATGATTTTGAAATCAAGCTGCTTTCTTCAGACTTGTAGCGTAGATGCCTTACCATGGGTTGCGAGATGAGCACCCTATGGATCATTTGGAGCGATTTGAGGATCTAGTGACTGCTATTAAACCCAATGGATTCCTGAGACTATCTCGTTTGTAAGCTGTTCAAGTACTCGCTTGCTGGAGAGCTTCATATTGGCTTAAGCAGTTACCACCAGGATCTTTGACATCTTATACTGACATCAAGACGCTTTCTTGCGTAACTTCTTTGATGACGCGAGAGCAGAAGATCTGAGGAGCAAGATTGGTACTTTTTCACAAGAAACCCTTCAGAGTCTTTCAGAAACTCATGGATCAGATTCAAGTCATACCCGAGAGACTGTCCACATCATGGGTTTAACCGAAGTGCAGCTTCTTAGCACTTTCTTCAAAGGTATTGGGTTGCAGTATCAGATGGCTTTGGACACAGGTAGTGAGAGAAATTTCAGCACCAAGGAGCCCTGAAGAAGCTACAAGATTGAATGAGAATCTGGAATCTAACAGCAGTACCAAGAACACAAATTTTGAGAGAAGGAAATCAGCTCCAGCTATGAGCAAGAAGCAGATTGAAGAGGTCAAGGCCAAAACTGGATAGTGTTCAGAAATTTCTTTAGAACCAGGTTACTTTTGCAGAAATAGAAGCAATTGAGTCTGGAGAAGATGAGATTGAAGAAGAGGATGTAAACTACATTGATGGGAATGGTTTCCAGAGACAAGGGAACCAGGTTTCAATAGGATCTCTATGGTATTGGTCAAAGGAGTAACTTTAATCTGAGTTCACAGCGAAGCCTTCAACAACAACAACACATATGGATCTTCCTACTACCAGAATCCTCCTCCAGAAGATCAGGAAAGCAAGATTGAGCAATGGTTGACAGAGTTTTAGAGGGGCAACAAAAGATGACTGTGGATTTCAATGGAAAGATAGATGATCTGTACCTCAACCTCAATACCAAGTTCAAAACCTCAGCACTCATGTGAAAAAATTGGAGAATCAAGTGATGCAACAAGTGAGACCATTAAGAGGCATGAGATCTTGATTAAGAGAAAAATCGAGGCTCGACAAAATCACCACGTCAATGCATTGATTGATGATGATTTCTTGCAGGAAGTCAAAAGAGAGAATCCCCAAGACAGCGATTTTTCAGTGGAAAACTCTAATATCACTCGGCAATTCGCATGCGATCGACACCAAGTCAGTGTGAATCGATCGACGGTGAAAGCCTACAGAATCAGTGGCTTCGTGTGAATCAACTAACATCGATCGACATCGGTCTCGTGACAACGATCGACAGTGATAGAAGAATCGATTGACAATACACACTCAACATCGATCGACAGGAGAGAAACCTGGTTCTACCACCAACCTTAATGCAAGTTTGATTGTACGTCGACCGTGAAAGTTTCAGAACATAATACAAACACATACTGAAGCTACGAATCTTGATAAGAAGATGAGTGACACTCAAAGAGAGACGCAAAAGATCCCCAAACATCAGACGATAACCAAGCGCTGGAGTGGGAGGCAACCCACAGTTTAGTAAATTTTAATTAGATTTTATTTTTCATTTATTACTAATTTTTTTATTTATTTATTTCACAATAATAAAAAGAACAGAGTGGAACCTCCAGGTGTATCATCGATCGACACTAAGAATAAAACAATCGACCGACATGGATCATGACATTGGTACGACACCATCACTTGCATGATCGACACTCTTTTATAGAGTCTGGTATGCGTTTCATATCTTAGGCTATTGTTACTTATGATTTGATTGTCCTATCAACGCGAGGCGCGGATTACCACTAGGGATAGTGCAATTTCGAGTCTAGGAGGTTGCTAAGACGTATTGTCTTGTTTTGAGTTTATTTACTATATATATATAGTTTTCACTTTATTGTGTGTCAAGACAGAGCGACTATGATCAAGATTGTATTATTGACTAACTAACACTTTAGGACATTCTTGAGAAGTTTGTTTGCAGAGATTACTTAGAGATGTCAACGATTGATCATCTACACTACTATCCACCTGCTATAGAAAGTTGAAAGAACCCAAGCTGATTTCCAACACTAATATGCTGACATTATTGCTTGCTTTGGATTTGGTCAGAACTGGATTCGCGATTCCTTCACTCAAGTCTGGAAGTAAAATTTTGCTGTGCTGCTGATTCCCCTCTCTCCCCTTCAGATAAAAAAAGGATTCAACATGACTTTGGTGGCTACAACATTAAGGCTTGATTCATATGATCATAGCAGAGATACTAAAAGTGAAAGAAGAGTGAAGAATGATCTGTGAGAAAAAATTACGGGCATGATTCATGGATCCTGTCCAATATCTCAGTCACTTAAAAATAAAAGATACCTTAAATATGAAGTGGACATTGGGTACTGAGAGATTAACTTGATAGATGTGGCTGCAATAAAGTAAGATGACTAGTTATACTTAGAAGATTATGTGAGTCTTCGCTTTTCAAAGACCTCTTTTGCAGGCTTGAGTGACAAACAGAGTTAAGTTTGAGTGTTGAGTATAGTTCATTTAAAGAGGTCGAAGTACAACGGATGACATCGTTCGACGACACACCTTGGGTCGACGATGCCGTACATGACCAACAAGGTGATCGATGTTGCACATTGCATCATTCGACTTCAAATCGCAGACAGCCAGTCTGAAGCCAACGTTAGAGACAAGACACAATATTACAAGATCTACAGCCGAGTTTTGACGTGAGTAAGGTTTATATTTATAAGCTTAGGTAGTTACCACAAAGAAAAGGGTGGTGTGCCAGTCGGCAGATTGTGTGCACACAGCACTCCATTATAGTGTTTAGGATTTATTAGGAGAAGATTCATAAACTCCTTAGGAGATTTGGCATTTGAACCGTATATTTATCAAAGAATGTATATTCCGAGCTATATATTCTTACGTTTGGAATATGTACTGAGGTAATTATCAATGTAGATTTAGGGATCGATTGATAGCAATGATGATTAACAAAAGTTATAGGATTGACGTAGGATTGTGTTAATATCCATAATAGAGTTATGGTTTTGAATTCTATGAGATAGCAACTAGGTATCCGATGAATAGGAATGGCACGACTACGCAAGTTAGGTTATGTGCAGAATGATACTCCAGTTGAACTAGGTGTTAGGCGCATACGCGAGAGATGGTCTATTAGCTTGGTGAACAGTATCAAATCTTGTTACGACAGCTTCTTCTCGAAAAAATTGTCTTTCATCTCTGTTCGATCGACATATAGGCCTCAGCTGTCGATCGATGCGTTCTTTTCGTCGCGATACGATAATTGGTATGGTAGTAAAGGTCAGAATATTTAGTATTGAGTTCTAGAGTATAACACATAACTTCGCGGCTTCTTATTCCCTATATTCATTAGTTGAAACCTACTGATCTAGCATATTTACATTGCTTTTATATACACTATTAGCATACTTCCATATTGAATCTACCTATTTTGGTCCAATAAGGAATTATTTCCTTGAATTGAATTTACTTGTTGCCGATATATATATATATCACCTAGATTAATCCTTTAGACATAGGAAATATATGTGTGTCATTGTTCTCTGAGTGGATTCAGAGCAAGTAATACACATGCATCTCTCTTCGTCAGAGTAGTTGTTTTGTTTTGTTAGGAGTTAGGTTATTGATATTTAATTGTTAGTATCTATATACCCTTACAAGAACATAAACACACCGCATGTGGTCAATTTGGCTGCGGTTGCAGGGAGCATGGAGTGCGCATTAGATTTAATTCTTAGGATTTAGTCTAGTACTTTCAAGTTACTAAATTTTATTTTTCTATTGTTTTTCTGGTGCACAAGCAGTAGAGTATCACGAGCAATAAAGACACATTTACTATTGCTCACCAATAGAAACTCGAACGTCTGAGTTACAGCAAAGAAGACAGCAGAATGATGCGGAATGGAGTCTACTCAGCGATCGCAGCGACATTTCTTTATCCAGCACACATCAACGACATCAGAACTCTAGAATCGACGACATGATCACTCAGCATCGATCGACAGCATCTCACTCCGGCATCATCGACGAAGCAGACGATTAGATGGTGCGCGGTAGTCTGGTTCAGAATGAGAATGGAGACTTGCATGACCTCAACGAGTCATCTGCGTATGCAGCAAGTCAAACAGATAGACGATCACGAGACTGTATCCCTGATCAAAAGTGAGAACGATAAGCAGCGCGCTGTAACTGTATTCACACATGAAGTTGAAATGCCCAAAGCTGCTCACAAAACGCTGGTTTGACGTCAACGTCCAGACCAGTCTACGACCAATCGATCGCATTCGTGCTCTAGCTTTTCTGAGAAATGATTTTGAAGATCAAGCCTGCTTGTCTTCGGACTGTGTAGCGTCGATGCGCTTACGATGGTGAGTGAGATGAGCACCCTATGATCATTGGAGCGATTGAGGATCAGTGACTGCTATTAAACCAATGGATTCCTGAGGACTATCTCGTTTGTTAGCTCTTCAAGTACTCGCTTGCTGGAGAAGCTTCATATTGGTCTTAAGCAGTTACACAAGATCTTTGACATCCTATACTGATATCAAGAACGCTTTCTTGCGTAACTTTTTGATGACGCGAGAGCAGAAGATCTGAGGAGCAAGATTGGTACTTTTCACAAGAACCTTTAGAGTCTTTCAGAAACTCATGGATCAGATCAAGTCATACCCGAGAGACCTGTCCACATCACGGGATTAATGAAGTGCAGCTTCTTAGCCTTTCTTCAGAGGTATTGGGTTTGCAGTATCATATGGCTTTGGACACAGGTAGTGAGAGAAATTTCAGCACCAGGAGCCCTGAAAGAAGCTACAAGATTGAATGAGAATCTGGCTTCTAACAGCAGTACCAAGAACACAAATTTTGAGAGAAGGAATCAGCTCCAGCTATGAGCAAGAAGCAGATTGAAGAGGTCAAGGCAAAAACTGGATAGTGTTCAGAAATTTCTTTAGAAGGCAGGTTACTTTTGCAGAAATAGAAGCAATTGAGTCTGGAGAAGATGAGATTGAAGAAGAGGATGTAAACTACATTCATGGGAATGGTTTCCAGAGACAAGGGAATTCAGGTTTCAACAGGAACTCCTATGGTATTGGTCAAAGGAGTAACTTTAATCAGAGTTCACAGCGAAGGCCCTTCAACAACAACAACACTTATGGATCTTCCTACTACCAGAATCTCCTCCAGAAGATCAGGAAAGCAAGATTGAAGCAATGGTTGACAGAGTTTTAGAGGGACAACAAAAGATGACTGTGGATTTCAATGGAAAGATAGATGGTCTGTACCTCAACCTCATACCAAGTTCGAAAACCTCAGCACTCATGTGAAAAAATTGGAGAATCAAGTGATGCAAACAAGTTGAGACCATTAAGAGGGCATGAGAGCTTGATTAAAGAGAAAAATCGAGGCTG
This sequence comes from Moricandia arvensis, assembly GCA_905132765.1. NCBI lineage: Eukaryota > Viridiplantae > Streptophyta > Magnoliopsida > Brassicales > Brassicaceae > Moricandia > Moricandia arvensis. The sequence goes on along the minus strand of CAJHQP010003946.1, from coordinate 47,636 downwards.
GACAAAATCACCACGTCAATGCAATTGATTGATGATGATTTCTAGCAGGGAATTCAAAAAGAGAATCCCCAAGACAGGCGATTTTTCAGTGGAAAACTCCATATCACTCGGCAATTCGCATCGATCGACACAGTCAGTGTGAATCGATCGACGGGTGAAGCCTACAGAATCAGTGGCTTCGTGTGAATCAACTAACATCGATCGACACCGGTCTCGTGACAACGATCGACAGTGATAGAAGAATCGATTGACAATACACACTCAACATCGATCGACAGGAGAGAAACCCCGGTTCTACACCAACCTCAATGCAAGTTTGATTGTACGTCGACCGTGACAGTTTCAGAACATAATACAAACACATTTGAAGCTATGGATCTTGATAGAGAAGATGAGTGACACTCAAAGAGGAGGCAAATATCCCCAAACATCAGACTATAACCAAGCGCTGAGTGGGAGGCAACCCACAGTTTAGTAAATTTTAATTAGATTTTATTTTTCATTTATTACTAATTTTTTTATTTATTTATTTCCTAATAAAAAAGAACAGAGTGGAAACCTCCAGGTGTATCATCTATCGACCTAAAGAATAAACATCGATCGACCATGGATCATGACAATTGGTCGACACCATCCACTGCCATCGATCGACACTCTTTTATAGAGTTTGGTATCGAGTTTCTCTCTTAAGCTATTTACTTATGATTTGATTTTCCTAATCAACCCGGGGCGGCGGATTACACTAGGGATAGTGCAATTTTGAGTCTGGGGGAGGTTTGCTAAGGCTATTTTATTGTTTTTGGAGTTTTATTTACTATATATATAAGTTTTTCAAAAAGTTTTATTGTGTCAAGAGAGGACTATGATCAAGATTTATTATTGACTAACTACACTTTAGCACCATTCTTAGAAGGGTTGTTTGCAGAGATTACTAGAGATGTCAAAGTTGATTATCCTAACCACTATATCACACTTGCTTAGAAAGTTTGAAAAGAACCAAGCTGATTTCCAACACTAATCCTGACATTATTTGCTTGCTTTGGGATTTGGTATAAACTGGATCGGATTCCTTCTTCAAGTCTGGAAGGTAAAATTTTGCGTGCTTCCGATTCCCCTCTCTCTCCCCTTCAGATAAAAAAGGATTCGAACAGGATTTGGTGGCTACAACAATTAAAGCTTGATTCATATGATCCTAGAAAGAGATAAAAGGTCAAAAAAGAAGTGAAAATGATCTGGTGGAAAAAAAATTAGGGCTTGATTCATGGAAGCGTGTCAAAATATCTCAGTCAATTAAAAAATAAAAAGATACCCTTAAAAGAATGGAGACATTGAGTGAGAGATTAACTTGATAGGATGTGACTGCAATAAAGTAAGAATGACAGTTATACTTAGAGATTATGTGAGTCTTCGCTTTTCAAAACCTCTTTGCAGGCTTGAGGACAAACAAGAAGTTAAGTTTGGGGGAGTTGATATAGTTCATTTAAAGAGTCGAAGTACACAGTTGACATCGATCGACGACACAAACCTTTGGCGTCGACCGATGCTACATGACCAAGGTTGATCGATGTTGCACATTTGCCATCCATACGACTTCCAATCGGCAGACAGCCAGTCTCAAGCCAAAGTTAGAGACAAGACACAATATTACAAGATTACCCTAGACGAGTTTTGACGTAGATTTTAAGAGTTTATATTTATACTTTATGTAGTACACCAAAAAGAGGGTGGTGTGCCAGTGGCAGATTGTGTGCACCAGCACTCCATTATAGTTTTAGGATTTATTTAGGGGAGAAAGATTCATAACTCCTTAGGAAGATTTGCATTGGAACCTCCGTATTTTATCTAAGAATTATATTCAGACTATTATTCTTACTTTGATTATTTCTGAGTAAGTTATAATTAGATTTAGGGTCGAATGATAGCAATGATGGATTAACCCAAAAGTAGGATTGCTTAGGTTAAGTTAATATCCATAAATTGAGTTATGGTTTTTGAATTCTAGAGTAGCAAACTAGGATATCGAAGTAGGATATGGATGACTACGCAAGTAGGTTATGTGCCCAGAATATACTCCATTGAACTAGTTGTTAGGCACATGCGAGAGATGGTCTAATTAGTCTTGGTGAACATATCAAATCTCGTTCACACTTCCTTCTGATTTCACCGTCGATTCGACATTAGGCCTTAGCCTGTCGATCGATGGTCTTTCTTTTCGCTCGCATACGATAGTTGGAGTTAAAATGGTCAGAATATTTAGTATTTGAGTTCGAGAATATTCACATATTCGTGCTTCTTATTCCTATAATTCATTTAGTTTGAAACCCTATATCTAGCATATTTACATTTGCATTTATACACTATTAACATATTTCCATATTTGCATTTACATTTTCCAATAAGGAATATTTTCCTTAAATTGATTACTTGTTACCAATATATATAATCACCTAGATTAATCTTTAGAATAAGAAATATATTGTGTGTCATTGTTCTATGTGGATTCGCTCCCTAAGTACTACACATGAATCTCTCTTCGGAAGAGAATTGTTTTGTTTGTTAGGATTAAAGGGTTAATTTGATATAATTGTTTAGTATATATATACCCTACTAGAACAATAAACACACCTGTGTCCAAATTTGGTACCGTTGCCAGAGAGGCATGGGATCGCCATTAGATTTAATTCGTAGGATTTAGTCTAGTTTTTTTTTTTTACTTTCAAGTTACTAAAAATTTTATTTTTTCTTTGTTTTTCAGGTGCAAGCAAAAGAGTATCACGAGCAATAAAGACAACAATTACTACTCTTACCCACAGAAACTCGAACGTACGGTCCGGCAAAGAAAGACGACAAGAAGTCGATCAATGGCATCTACTCAGGCGTCGACCGACATTTCTTTACGGACTACATCAACCGACATCAGAACTCTAGAATCGACCGACATTGATCACTCAGCATCGATCGACATGCATCTCAACGCCGCATCAATCGACGAAAGCAGACGATTTCAGATGGTTTGCGCCTGATAGTACTGGTTCAGAATGAGAATGGAGACTTGCATGACCTCACGGTCATCTGCGTAATGCAGCAAGTCAAAAGATAGACGATCAAGGGACTGTAATCCCTGATCCAAAGTAGAAACATAAGCAGACGCTGTAGTAGTTCAACCTGAAGTTAATGCCCAAGCTGCTCAAAAGAAGCTGGTTGACTCCAACCGTCCAGACCAGTTCTACGCCCAATAGACCAGCCCATTCGTCCTCTAGCTTTTCTGAGAAATGATTTTGAAATCAAAGCTTGCTTTCTTTCGACTTGTAGCGTAGATGCCTTTACCATGGGTTTGCGAGATGAGCATCCTATGGATCATTTGGAGCGATTTGAGGATACTAGTGACTACTATTAAACCCAATGGATTCCTGAGGACTATCTCGTTTGTAAGCTCTTCAAGTACTCGCTTGCTGGAGAAGCTTTCATATTGGCTTAAGCAGTTACCACCAGGATCTTTGACATCCTATATCTGACATCAGGACGCTTTCTTGCGTAACGTCTTGATGAACGCGAGAGCAGAAGATCTGAGGAGCAAGATAGTTACTTTTTTCCAAGAACGTTCAGAGTCTTTAAGAAACTCATGGATCAGATTTCAAGTCATACCCGAGAGAACTGTCCACATCACGGGTTTAACACAAGTGCAGCTTCTTAGCACTTTCTTCAGAGGTATTGGGTTGCAGTATCATATGGCTTTGGATACAGGTAGTGAGAGAAATTTCAGCACCAGGAGCCCTGAAGAAGCTACAAAATTGAATTGAGAATCTGGCAATCTAACAGCAGTACAAGAACACAAATTTTGAGAGAAGGAAATCAGCTCCAGCTATGAGCAAGAAGCAGATTGAAGAGGTCAAGGCAAACTGGATAGTGTTCAGATATTTCTTTTAGAAGCAGGTTACTTTTGCAGAAATAGAAGCAATTGAGTCTCGAGAAGATGAGATTGAAGAAGAGGATGTAAACTACATTGATGGGAATGGTTTTCCAGAGACAAGGGAATCCAGGTTTCAACAGGAACTCCTATGGTATTGGTCAAAGGAGTAACTTTAATCAGAGTTCACAGCACAGGCCCTTCAACAACAACAACACTTATGGATCTTCTACTACCAGAATCCTCCTCCAGAAGATCAGGAAAGCAAGATTGAAGCAATGGTTGACAGAGTTTTAGAGGGCAACAAAAGATGACTGTGGATTTCAATGGAAAGATAGATGGTATGTACCTCAACCTCAATACCAAGTTCGGAAACCTCAGCACTCATGTGAAAAAATTGGAGAATCAAGTGATGCAAACAAGTGAGACCATTAAGTGGCATGAGAGCTTGATTAAAGAGAAAAATCGAGGCTGGACAAAATCACCATGTCAATGCATTGATTGATGATGATTTCTAGCAGGAAATCAAAAGAGATAATCCCCAAGACAGCGATTTTTCAGTGGAAAACTCCATATCACTCGGCAATTCGCATCGACCGACACCAGTCAGTGTGAATCGATCGACGGTGAAGCCTACAGAATCAATGGCTTCGTGTGAATCAACTAACATCGATCGACACCGGTCTCGTGACAATGATCGACAGTGATTAGAAGAATCAATTGACAATACACACTCAGCATCGATCGACAGGAGAGAAACCCGGTTCTACCACCAACCTCATTGCAAGTTTGATTGTACGTTCGACTGTGACAGTTTCAGAACATAATACAAACACATCTAAAGCTACGAATCTTGATAAAGAAGATGAGTGACACTCAAAGAGGAGGAAAAAGATCCCAAACATCAGACGATAACCAAGCGCTGAGTGGGAGGCAACCCACAGTTTAGTAAATTTTAATTAGATTTTATTTTTCATTTATTACTAATTTTTTATTTATTTATTTCCTAATAAAAAAAGAACAGAGTGGAAACCTCCAGGTGTATCATCTATCGACACTAAAGAATAAACATCGATCGACCATGGATCATGACAATTGGTCGACACCATCCACCTGCCATCGATCGACACTCTTTTATAGAGTCTGGTATCGAGTTTCTCTCTTATGCTATTTACTTATGATTTGATTTTCCTAATCAACCCGGGGCGCGGATTACACTAGCGATAGTGCAATTTGAGGTCTGGGGGGACGTTTGCTAAGGCTATTTTATTGTTTGAGTTTTATTTACTATATATATATAAGTTTTTCAAAAAGTTTTATTGCATCAAGAAGAGGACTATGATCAATATTTTATTATTGACTAACTACACTTTAGCACCATTCTTAGAATGCTGTTTGCAGAGATTACTAGAGATGTCAAAGTTGATCATCCTACCACTATATCACACTTGCTTAGAAAGTTTGAAAGAACCAAGCTGATTTCCAACACTAATCCTGACATTATTTTCTTGCTTTGGGATTTGGTATAAACTGGATCGGATTCCTTCTTCAAATCTGGAAGGTAAAATTTTGTGTGCTTCTGATTCCCCTCTCTCTCCCCTTCAGATAAAAAAAGGATTCGAATAGGATTTGGTGGCTACAACAATTAAAAGCTTGATTCATATGATCCTAGAAAGAGATAAAGGTCAAAAGAAGTGAACATGATCTGGTGGAAAAAAAAATTAGGGCTTGATTCATGGAAGCCTGTCAAAATATCTGCAGTCAATTAAAAAAAATAAAAATATACCTTAAAAGAATGGAGACATTGACTAAGAGATTAACTTGATAGGATGTGGCTGCAATAAAGTAAGATGACAGTTATACTTAGAGATTATTTGAGTCTTCGCTTTTCAAAACCTCTTTTGCAGGCTTGAGGACAAACAAGAAGTTAAGTTTGGGGGAGTTGATATAGTCTATTTATTACTAGTTTTAAGCCATGTTATAGGCTCTATTTAGGGTCTATTATGTGTGTCTAGGCTATTTTTTAAGGTATTTACAGGTCCAGGTACGTTTTAGAGATATATGGAGATACTTGGAGCTTTTAGAGCATTTAGAAGAGAAGAATCCGTAGCGGATCATTTAAAGGGTTAAAGTACAAGGGTGACATCGATCGACGACACAACCTTGGCGTCGACCGATGCTACAATGACCAAGGTCGATCGATGTTGCACATTTTCCGTCGATCGATGTCCAAATCGCAGACAGCCGATTACAAGCCCAAGTTAGAGACAAGATACAAGATTACAAAGATTACCCTTGGGACGAGCTTTGAACTAGATTTTAGGGTTTTTATAATAATACTTTACATATTACACCAAAAAGAGGGTGGTGTGCCAGTGGCAGATTGTGTGCACCAGCACTCCATTATAGTTTTAGGATTATTTAGGGGAGAGGATTCGTAACTCCTTAGGTAGATTTGTATTGAAACCCCAATATTTTATCTATGCATTATATTCGGACTATTATTCCTACTTTGATTATGTCTGAATAGTTATCAACTAGATTTAGGGTTGAATGATAGCAATCATGGATTAGGCCCAAAATTAGGATTGCTAGGTTAAGTTAATATCCATCAATTGAGCTGTGGTTTTGCATTCTAGAGTAGCTAAACTAGGATCTCAAAAGTAGGACATGGATGACTACGAGAGTAGGTTATGTGCCATAATATACTCCATTGAACTAGGTTGTTAGGGGCATGAGAGAGCTGATCTAATTAGCTTGGTGAATAGATCAAATCTCGTTCACACATCCTTCTGATTTCACCGCCGATCGACATTAGGCCTTAGCCATCAATCGATGGTCTTTCCTTTTTCTCGCATACGGAGAATTAGAGTTAAAAGGATCAGAATAGTTAATATTTGAGTTCTAAAATATTCACATATCCGTGCTTCTTATTCCCTATAATTCAATGAGCTTGAAACCCTAGATTTAGCATATTTACATTTGCATCTAGTTAGTATATTATCATATTTCCATATTTACACTATTAGCATATTTCTATATTGCATCTACACCTTCCAACAAGGAATATTTCTTTAAACTGATTAATTGTTTCCAATATATATAATCACCTAGCTTAATCTTTAGAATAAGAAATTTATTGTGTGCCATTGTACCCTGTGGATTTGATCCATAAGTACTACACATGATCTCTCTTGGCAAGAGTATTGTCTTGTGTGTTAGGATTAAGGGTTAATTTGATAGTTAATTGTTTAGGATATTTGTACCCTACTAGAACAATAAGCACACCCGTGTCAACTTCCATGTGATGGACATCAGGATAGATTGGAACTCTTCACTACTACTTGGGAGCATTCATGGCCATTGTGGGAGCTATATGCGATATGAAGTTAAACAGGTTGTATCTATCTCTAGTTGATCAAAATAGTTTTTATGATGTTGTTAAAAATAAGAACAAAGCTAGTTTGATTGAATTGTGCAATGATGCAGAGCTTGTTGGCCACATGCTTATGCGATTATGAGTTCAATGAAGAGTCAAAAGATGGAGCATCGATCGATACCCAGCCAAGACAATCGATCAGCGTGTTTGCAGCCTCAGCAATCGGAAGACCACCCACCTTTGTTATCGATCGATAGCCCTTCTTTGGAATAGATCAACACCTAACATGCAGATTTTGAATACAACTCAGCCTACCTCGAGTACGATGAAGATTACAGAGAAGAAGAGATAATCGAGTACCAAGGTATTGCTATCGAAGAGGCTGGTGTTTTTCATGTTTCCCATCGAATCGGGAAATCGACATCGATCGACGGTAACTATACACCATCGATCGATACTGATATTAAGGCAGAGTCCGAACTAGATTCAGCAGCAGAACACGAGAATGAATATGGTTATCTACAACCAGATGAGTTCAGTATTATGAGAGATCCAGATGGTCACGCAAGAGCTATGGATGGTAGAATTCTACATGTCCCGAGGGAAGATGTAGATGATATACTTGCGATGGCTAATGGAGCCAGAAACCTTTTCGGCCAATGGTTTGATTACCGAGCATCGATCGATGGTCACCATACACCCTCAATCGACACACATCAGGCATACTGAGGGATACGATGAAGCTTACGAAGAATATCATGCAGATTACAGAGAGGAAGTGATGATTGAGTATCGTGGCCTAGCACAGGAATACGCTGGCTGGGTAATGAACGCGAAAGTAGATAATCGAGCATCGATCAACGGCATCTCTTTCCCATCAAACGACACCTGACGCAAACCAGAACAAGAAACTTCGAGCAGAAGATAAAGATGTTGGTTATCTTAGACCGGATGAGTTTGGAATTTTCAGAGACCCAAAAGGACGTGCAACGGGCTCTTTATTGGAGAATTCTACATATATCTAAGGAGGATGTAGCAGATGTCCTTGTTATGGCTAATGGATCAGGAAACTTATTTGGACAACCGCATCATCCATCAATCGAACGCACAGCCTACATGTCGATCAAAATTGAGGAGCAGAAGAACAAGCCATCCATGATGATCTATACACTTCGAAAAATCCCTAGATAGATCGACGATAGACAACATGCATCGATTAACACCACCTTTCAGGGTACACCCAGTTTGGTACTTCTATGCCTATGGTTCAGAAAGTCCAAGATCGATCGGTTGGATAACCCACTATTGATCGACGGTCGTATGGAGCATGGAAGGATAGCATATGATGCTGATGGGAGAAGAATTTTCCATTGGGAAAAGAAGGATGAGTATGGCATCTATAGAGATGAAATTGGTAATGCACGAGCTATAGACGAAAGAATAGTGAATGTGAAAGAAGAAGACATTAGAGAAGTTCTAGAGAGAGCTATTATGTTTGAGCAGAGCTACATATGTTTGCCAGAACATGCAATAAAGATCGCTATGTCCATGAAGAAAAAAAAAGACATGCAGCAGAACAGAGATTGATGATATTGTGCATGAGATCTACAAAGCTCAAGAGATATCACTGGATGGGTTTCTACAAGAGGCTTGATGATGTCTACTATCCTATAGAAAGTGTCTCACCGGTTTGACTATGCGCATGGATGAGATGAAGCAAGATTTGGATATTGTTCAAAGACAGCATGCGATTGGAGCAGACTGGCTGACATCAATCGATGGCAGCATCATGCATCGATCGATACTGAGATAGACAGACATAAAACCGCAGCATAAAAACAATTAGAAGACAGGTTTGATGAAATTGCTTTTTTTCTCAGAGCCTTAGGCGATGATTAACCCTAAGAACCCTTAAGGGGTTCTTATTTTTTTTTCTCTTTTTTCTAAAATAAAAATTAAAAAAAGAATCAACCACGGGCCGCCACGTGTCAGTGGAGCCCGCGAACAGTACAAGAACCCCCTTAAGAACGTATCTTAATTAAGAGTTTTAGGAGGTGGTTCTTAAGGGTTTAGGTGGGCCCCACCCGCTAAGAACCCCCCCTTAATCTTGCCCTTATGAAGAAAGATTTCTCAGCAATTGGAGGATATATCAGAGACCACATCTTCCAGACTTAAAATGCTATAGCGCAGTATTGAGAATCTACAAAGGAGAATGCATTAAGTGGAGGTTGCTAGGGAGATTATAAAGAATGAGAAAGCCAAAGGAGATAAGGCAATCAGAAGTTTCATTGGTACATGGCTCAGAAGTAAAAATGAATATGTAGACGCTTGTTTTCCAAGTGTTGATCCACCTCCCTACTAGTCAGAAAGTTCAAAACCGTCGAGCTTAAGACTATAACCCAAGCGCTGAGTGGGAGGCAACCCACTATTTAGTAAGTTTTTATCTAGTTTTACTTATACTATTATTTATTTCGAGTTTTACTTTGTTTTTGTAGATTGTTTGAGTCCCCATCAATTAACACCATAGAGGCACCATCAGTTGACAAATGTACCACACCCGCCTACCACCGAATCGACATTCCCTTACAAAGAGAGGTATCTAGTTTTCTACTTACACTGTTTACATATGATTTTATTTTCCTAACCAATCCGGGATGGATTACACTGGAACTGTGTAAATTTAAGTCTAGGGGAGGTTCGCTAATGCTATTTATTTGTTTTGAGTTTTCTTACTATAGATATGTATTAGTTCTTCAAAAAATTATATTGAGTCAAGAAGGGGACTATGATCAAGATTTATTATTGACTAACCATACTTTAGTACCATTCTAGAAGGTTGTTTGTAGGGATTACTAGAGATACCAAAGTGGATCATCCTGCCACTATATCACACTTGCTTAGAAATTTTGAAGGAACCGAAGATGATTTTCAACACTAATCATGACATTATTTGCTTGCTTTGGGTTGGTGTACACTGGATCGGATTCTTTCTGCAAGTCTGTATGTACAAGTCATTGCACCTCTGGTTCCCTTCTCTCTCTCTCTCTCTCTCTCTCTCTCTCTCTCTCTCTCTCTTCAGCATCTACCTAAAAGCCTTAAAAAGATTGAATTGATTTCCCGAGATGCAAAGGGGTAGGTACATTACCTATGACCTCACTATTCTAATTTGGAGTAATGATCACACATTGTTGGAAGCGAGGAGTAGGTACATTACCGATGGCCCCACTATTCACCGACAACTTGCCCAAAAAGCAAAGAAGAAAAAAAAAGAAAAAAAAGAAGAAAATCGAAAAGAAGATGGGAAAATGTTTGTGTTAAACAACATTGATCATTGGATTTGAGATCTAAAAAGATTCAGAGAAGAGAGAAAAGAGAAAAGAGAAAAGAATAAAGAGAGAAAAAGAGAGAAAAAAGGGAAGAAAGAGATCAGAGAAGACTTGTATCTAGTTACTCAGATACTTGCAGGGGTAAGAGTCCATGTGTCCTTTGATCGATACTCCTAGGGTAAAGCATGCACTTTTATGTAATGCAAATAAATGAAATCAGTATAGGGGTGAGTAAGACTAGTATTTGCTAAGTTGTTAGTAGAAATGGGTTTGGTTGCTATACTAGGATAGAGTATATAAAGTTTCTTTGTGATTGACTTGATAGGATATAATTGCAACAAAGTAGGTTGACAGCTGTACTTAGGACATTATGTGAGTCTCCGCTTTTCAAAACCTCTTTCACATGCTTTGTTTGCTTGAGGATAAGCAAAATGTTCTGGGAGAGTTGATATAGCCTATTTATTTCCAGTTTTAGGCCACATTATAGGATCTATTTAGGTCTATTATGTGTGTCTAGACTATATTTTTAGAGTCTTTACAGGTCCAAGTACATATTGGAGATATATGGAGATACTTGGAAACTTTTGGAGCATTTAGAAAAGAAGAATCCAGTAGCTGATCATTAAGAGAGTCCGAAGTACAAGACAGTCGTCGATCGACGATACAACCTTGACGACGACCGATGTACAAGACTAAGGTCGATTGATGTTGCACAATTGCCATCAATCGACGGCCAAATCACATACAGTCGATTTCAAGTCCAAGTTAGAGACAAATGAAAAAGATGCCCTGGACGAGTTTTGACCTAGGTTTAAGGTTTTATATTTATGCTTTATGTGTGACAGAAAGAAGGAGAATGTTCTTGAGAGTTTAGTTTTCTATTATAGTTCTAGGGGAGAAGATTCGTAACCCCTTAGGGAGATTTGTATTGGAACCTAGTATTTAATCTATGTATTATAGTCAGATTATTGTAATTTTTTTATATTATGTTTGAGTAGTTATAACTAGATTTAGGGTTGACTGATAGCAATTATGGATTAGCCCAATACTAGGATTGCTAGGTTGAGTTAATATCCATCAATTGAATTGTGCTTAATGCTTGCATTCTAGAGTAGCTAACTAGGATCTCGAAAATAGGACATGGACGACTACGAGTGTAGGTTATGTGCCAGAATATACTCCATTGAACTAGGTTTTTTAGGTGCATGCAAGAGCTGGTCTAAATATATTGGTGTACATATCAAACTCGTTCACTACTTTCTTCTGATTTCACCGTCGATTGACATCAGGCCTTAGCCGTCGATCGATGATATTTTCCTTTTGCTCGCATACGAGAGTTGGAGTGAAAAAGGTCAGAATAATTAATATTGAGTTCTAGAATATTTACATTTATGTGTTTCCTATTCCCTATAATCCATTAAGCCTAAAATCCTAGGTCTAGCATATTTAAATTTGTGTTTAGTTAGTTTAATAGTATATTTCCATATTTCATCAATACTTCATGATAAGGAATATTTATTTAAATTGATTGACTGTTACTAATATATATATATATGTATTATATGTATATATCTACCTAGTTTAGTATTCATAAATAAGAAATCTATTGTGTGTCATTGGCTCTCTGTGGATTTGATGTCTAAGTCCTACACATGATCTCTCTTGGCAAGAGTAATATTTGTATGTTAAGATAGGGTTAATTTGATAGTTAATTGTTGAGGATATTCATACACTGCTAGAACAATAAACACACCCATGTCACTATATAAAGGATTTGCCCAAACATATATTGATATTCCAATCACTAGATTAGTTTCAGCTTATTGTTAATAAAAGTGTAACAAGAAACACTAATTTCTAAGCTAAATCATGGTATTGATCTGCTTATTCCGGAAATTGGACAGGGATTTATACTAGAAGTCTTCACAACAAGTTGTAAGACGTGTTATGTAACATCCACTATTAACGTGTGTAGTTCTTTCTAGCAACCTAAGTTTTCATCAAAAATCATCACATAGCAGCATAATAACCCAACACAAGTGATACTTGGTCAAATTACCATAGAGCTAATGATTACTCTCTTAAATAAGAGGTTCAACTGTAGTACTTAGGGATTGAATTCACAGACAGCGAGAGCACACAATAGATTTAATAATCAACTTAGTTATGCTAAGTAATTAATAAGACTTTAGAGATAAGTAACAAGAGAGATTGTTGATTTTGTAAACAAGTAAGGAAAATAGCTAGACCTAGGGTTTTCAAGTAGTGAACTATAATGGATAGAATCCAAGGGGTTTTCAAATCTTAGAACACGAATTCAATTAGTAAAGATATCATAAATAATATCTATCATATGGCTAAGCTTGGAGTCTACAACTTTCGTGTGCAAATTCAGAATGACCATCGATCTATGGTATGCAAATGGTATCAATCCATGGCTTTCTTAGTAAAACATTAAATGATCAGATTCGATTAGTTCACTTATAATTACTAGACCATTCTCTCGATTGTACCTAGTAATTTAAGCTCAACATGATTTATTCAGGTAATGATCCTACTCTCGCAGTGCCAATTATCATAAGATTAAGGTTCTAGGTCGCTAATCAAGAACACAAGCAATAAGTATAATCATGATGTTTGATCTAATAATCACCCTAGCAATTCTATTGTTTGGCTAATCCATTAAAACCATTAATAAATCTTATATCTAAAAAGGTGACTACTCAGAAATATCTAAGCATAACATAATCATAAACATTAAATAATACATAAGATAATAATAGGGATAGAAAGTGGGGTTCTAATACAAAGCTTAAGAAGTCTTGATCTTCTCCTTAAAAACCCTAAATTACTATGTTTATTCTGAAAAGTATCTAATTCTCCTCGTTGCATAAACTACTATGCATAAACTAGGTAAAACTCGTCTAAGAGTAATCTTGTAATATCCGTGACTTAGGCTTCAAGTCGGGTACTTTTTAAATTGGGCTAATGCGCTTCAACCGTCGATCGAACGGCAAAGGTGTGTCATCGATCGACGCAATGCTCTGTCTCGACTCGTACTTTGTTGGATTTGACCAGCTACGGGTTCCTTTCTCTCTGAACTCCAGAAAGCCTAATAATCTCTAAAATGCTTTAAAATGTGCTTGGATCTGAAAAGACTAAAACATATCTTAAGCACACATAATAGACTCCAAATAGGGCCTATAATATGGTCTAAAGTGGTAAATATTAGGACCTATCAACGTCTTTTTACTTAACCTTTTGCTTGCGCTCAAGCAAAACAAGGGTAAATTTGTGGCAGAGGTCTTGAAAACACATGGGCTCACAAAATCTCTAGCTTATCATTATCACATCTACTATGTTGCAACAACATCAAACAAATGTCAATCTTAGAGAAACTTTATATATAGTATCCTAGTATAGCACTCAAATCCATTTTAACCAACAACTTAGCAAATACTAGCTTGACTCACCCTTCTACTAACCTCATTTCTTGCATAACATAAAAGTTCTTTACCTTGGGAGTGTCGATGAGAGGACACATGAAATCTTACCCCTGCAAGTATCTGAACAGACAAACGGTCTTTCCTGATCTCTTTCTTCCCTCTTTCTCTCTTCTCTGAACCGTTTGATATATATATATATATATATATATATATATATATATACATATATTATAGTTCCAATGAACCAATGATGTCGATACAGTCCATCTTGTTCATCTTTTTTTTATTTGACAACGGGTTGGAGAATAATGGGGTCACGGGTAATCTACATATCTCTCGCTTCGATAGTGTTTGATCATTCCTTTCTGAATTAGAATAATGGGGTCATAGGTAATTTACCTACCCCTCTGCATTTTTCAGGAATTATCTCCATCTTTTATTTTTATAGATGACAAAGAGAGAGAGAGATAGAGAAGGGGATCAGAAGCACACGACTTTTACATTTCAGACTTGCAAGAGGAATCCAATCCAATATATACCAAACTCCAAAGGAAGCATATAAGTCAAATTAGATTGGAGTTTAGCTTCGGTTCCGTCAAACTTTCTAAGTATGTGTGATATAGTGATATGATGATCCACTTTGGTATCTCTAGTACTCTATGTAATCAACAAATCTTAGAATAGTACAATAGAATGGTTAGATAATAAGTAAAATTTAAATTTGATTATCATACCTTTCTTGACTCAATACTCAATAAAACGGCATAAGCATAAAAACTCAACATAGAAAGAAATATCAGTAAACATCCCTCAGACTTAACATAACATTGTCCCCATTGTTATCCAGTCTCAATTAGGTGGGAAATATAAAACATAAGTAAAAGTAATAAGGACTGTCGAAAATACCAGACTATGTTACGAGTGTCGATCGATGGTAATGGCATGTCATCGACCGATGGTGATCAGTATGGACTGATGATTGTGCTCCGTCGTCGACCGTTGGCTTGGTTCTAGATCTTCTTTTTTTACTGCGACTAAAGAAAAAAGTTGAAATTAGTAAAATCATGAAAAATAAATAAATTTAAAACATACCTAATAGTGGGTTGCCTCCCACTCAGCGTTGGTTATAGTCTTTAGTTTGACGTTTAGAACTGTGATTGAGTCCGGATGAGATTGAGAACTTGCTCCAAATCAAGTCTCAATGCCTTTTTTTTTCAGCTTCATCACACTTTTTGTGAAAGCCTCCATTGACTCTTATATTTTGTCTATCATCTTAGTAATAAATAGTGCTCAAAACTTTGCAAATGGTTGTGAGAAGCATATGCTGCGCACTCTGTATCTTTTGACACCATCTGAGAAGTGGAAGAATCAATGATAGTTGAGGACCGCCCTTGGTCATTTTTCTATTGATGTAGGAATTGGGCAATTTTATGTTACCCGTTACGACAACTCAACGTTTGACTAATAGAAATTAGGTTAATGTATGTTAAAACTAAATTTTAAAAGTTCATGTATAAAAATAATTTTGTATTAGTTGATATATGTTTTCGCACATGTAATATGTGTATTTATTGATCGGGGACCATTAGTCCTCGTTGATGTAAGAATTGACGCCGATTTTCCTGAAATATGTTTTGCTACATAATAGTACATGAATTGAGTTGTTCGTTTTGGTTGGTGATAACTATAGCAATATTTTTGGTTACTCAGAGTAATAGTTGAAGCACAATCTTATAAGTATAATATAGAGTATGTACCCAAGAAACCCGATAATTAATGACAAATACTTTGCAACGTTAATACATAAACTAGATAAGATCTAACAGCTTGCCGCAGGGTGAAATATATAAAAGAATAATATAATATCTAATTAATATTTTACATATTATTTCATTTTACATGTGGGTTATGTTTTTTATAGTAAGTTCGTATTATTTGAGTTGTGAATTTGTTTATACTACAACATATTATTGGACTTTACCTAGATAAAAATGATTATTTTGTATATGGGCATTTATATAAATACAATTTTCTAGTATAAATATAATTTATACCATATATTTTATTAAAAGAGAAGTTATGACTCATTTCATGTGTGATTTTTTATTTGTACTATCACTAGAAAAATTTAATAAATGTATTTCATTAAGTAATGATAAAATATTTTGTAAATACTTTAATCATAATATATTTTTGATATCTATTTATTTTAAAAATAAATATATACTTAAATATTTAGACAAATATTTGAAAAAATATTTTAGCAAGATGAACTTTAAAATATTATGTAAATACTCCTCTGTTCTAAAAGATAAATGTTTAAAATTTTCACACATATTAATAAAATCTAAAGTTTTAGTTTCCAATATCTTAATCCTCACAATTACTATTTTCCCATAAATTTTAACCAATAAAATTTTGATTAACACTTTGAAATTTACATTTTATCATTAATCATGCTCTGAAAATGTAAAAAATGTAACTTTTTGAAAACAAATATTTTTTCTAAAACATGTATCTTTTAGAAACAGAGGGAGTATTTCGCTATTTTTGAATAATTAATAAAATATAATTATACCTTAATATACATTCAACTATATTTTATAAAATGAAAAAAATCTCTTCTTTTTAAATGAAAAATAAATTTTATAATTATATTTATAACAATAATATATCATACTAATAAACATAAAAAGATATTTTGCCTAAACAGTACTCTAACTTTGAAATCCGGATCATTATTTAATAGAAATTTAAATATACAATAATCATAAAATATGATTTTTTACGTATATATTATTTTGTTTAATAATCATATGCAAATCTAATGAAATAAATAATATGAGAAGAAAAGGATTGAACATTTGATAATAACATGTAAACATAAAATCAACACACGCACGCACGAGCACCACACACACACAAATATATATATATATATATATATAATCTAAGTAAACCATAATTTTTTTGCTAAATGCTAATCTAACTTTGAAACCTAGATCAGATTTAATATAAATTGAATATAAAATAATATTAAAATATAATTTTCATGTATATATTAATATATAAACTATAAACTATTGTATTTGTACGTGTTATATAAAATTTAAATATATGATAACTAATGTTACTTTTTTTAACGGCAAACGGGTATTCTATTACTCAAACTTGAGGTGGTCTGGGTAACCAGACCGGAATAGAACAACCAATAAAAAGTAACCTCCCTATAGAAGGATCTAGCTGTCTTAGCTCAAAATCTGAAACTCCTTGCGCGCTCGAGGAACATAAGAGATTTTGAAGTCCGGAAAAAAAATCAGTAGTTTTTCTATCCTCTCCAGTTCCGTAGCAAAGCTTGGCCAAGCGTGAGGGTCCTTGATCATAGCAATCAGCTCCTTGCAATCTGTACCGAAGCTCTGGCATGTCAAATGTTGAAGTATATTCTCCATCACCCATCGCAGTGCTTCTACTTCCGAATGCAACGCTGATTCTCATCTATATATACTTCGCGTTCCCATGAGTTGACGATTCCCACCAGTGTCCATCCAGACTCATCCACAACCACTAATTTTATCATGGTCTGTCCAGGATCCATCAATTAAGCAGATATTACCAAGCTTAAGACTTGGGATTCCTCGTCATTGTTCCCTTGTATCACTGATGGCACCACCTCATTTGCAGAAAACCAAGCATGACATTCACTCTCAGCATATCTTACTAGTTCCAGAGGATCCCAATCTATTCCCCTAATGAGTTTATCATTTCGAGCCTTCCAAATATACCAAATTATCCAGGGATATGGATCTCTGTCTTGTTCAGGTTCAATTGTGTTGTTCTTCCTCTAGAATAGGTAGTCCATGTTCGTATAGATGCTTGGTAGTGGAAAGATATCTTGACTCGTTGGAGTTGATGATAGTGCCCAAACTTGTAAAGCAGGCGAACATTCAAAAATAGCATGAGTTACAGATTCCTCTGGTTCCACCACACCTTGGGCAGTAGTTATCACATCTCATATTCCGCCTTACTAAATTCCTTGTTACTGCCACGTGTCCAGTTAACAATTGCCATATAAGATGGCAAATTTTCTTTGGCGCCTTTAGCTTCCAAGCAAAGGCCTTGAAGTTTAGTCACACTTGGCTCTAGCACTTCATTTTCTTTTTTCTCCTTGAAGAGATTATGGGCTACCCAATATCCGTGACCGTATATTGTCCATTCTTTGTGTCAGTTCCAGCAGAATGTGTCCCGTCGATGAGTCGTACTTGTGGCCAAACTCCTAATAAGAGGTATATCATCAGGGTTGACATATTGTTCAAGCAAGCCAACATCCATGTCTTTGATTCCTGATTAATAAGATCACTGACCCTCATATTTGGATTCATAATTGGTGCCACAGGTGTAGCTGACCTAGCAGGTGTCGTTGGGATCCATGGATCCTCCAACACTTTAACTTCATACCCAGAGTGTATCTTCTATCTTATCCCCAGTAACAAAAGCTCCTTTGCCGCAGAAATGCTACTCCACACATAAGAATGACTGTTTACAGAATTTACTCGTAAAGGCGAGCTCATCCTGTAATATCTCCCTTCAGAACTCTGGTCACCAACGAATCAAGGTATTGTACTAGCCTCCATAATATTTTACCAATAGAGCCAGATAACTAATGTTACTAATGATGTAAAATAAATATCTATGTATGTAAAAAATGAAAATAAAATCTACGCGGTTGCGCGGACCAAAATCTAGTTTATATTAAAAACGGTATTCCTACGGTAGGTCAAGAAATAAAAACATATTTTCTACATTTAAGAATGTCATATTAATACGGTTTTGTATTATCTGTATGTGAATTAGGAACAATGGAGTATGAGATTTTGCATTTCACACAATAATAATTGTGAGTACATACAATGTCATCATCAAGTCGGCAATAGTGTAGGCACAATAACTTTTTTGGTGCACACTTTGCAACTCAAATAGTACAAGCCCATATCACTCTCAGTTGCATCAATTGTACACATTAGAATACATTTCTCCACCTAATATAACAATGAATCAACATAAGTATCGTTCTACAGACATTCAAATCCAGTTTCCAACATAAATATAATTATATTTTTGGATTCTAAACCTCCGCAATTATTTTCCAATGTGTATGAAGAAAAAGTCATCTTTGTAGGAGACACCAGAAACAATTGAAAGAGGTTTTGACTCCACAATAGCCAATGTAAATCATCATTTGGTAACTATCGACCATCAATAATAATTTTTATTCATAACGTACTATATCGGTAGTAAACATAATGTTTATATCTTTGATTCCTTATCTTTGAAATATAGACATACAATCTCACAAAGGACTGAACCTCCTCGATTTCTGGGTTGAGTGCCGATATCAGATACGCTGTATATAATGGAGATGTTTCTATGGCGAACCCAGCATTAAGGTTTTAGTGGCTTAAATATGTTGACTAAGAACAAAAATGATGTCAAAAGGGGTTAAGAAGGACTCGAACTCATATTTAGGAGGTTCTTTAGGAGTACCTTACCATTTGAGCTACTATATCTATATTATTAAAATAGAAATCAAGAGTTTTTTTTCATTTGTGATTATTTTAATTGAATCTTTTCTTAGAAATTTGTAAATGTAATTTTTTAAAACTAATAATATAAAATATGTGTAGATACATTAATCATACTATCTTTTTATATATTTTCATTTTAAATTAATATATATATATATATATGTATATATATATTAAATCTTCTAACAAATTTGCGGGAAAAGTATTTTAACAAATTGGAGCTTGTGATAAAGAATTAGGGGAAAAGGTATGTGGAAGTATGACTAGGTGATTTTGTATGCTGGTCTTGCGTTCAATGCAGTCAACTATCCTAGTTTAACGAGACGATTCAGTTAATTGGGAAATATGGATTAGGATTAAATCCACCAAGCATGTATGAATTAAGAGTTCTACTGCTTAATAAAGAAGTGCAGAACACTCTTGTCCAAATTGAGGAGAACAAGAAGTAGTGGGCTAGTAAAAGATGTTCACTTATGTCTGATGGTTGGCGTGATTCAGTGTCTAAGAAATACATTGGCAACTTCCTGATTAATTCCCCTAAGGGTTTAGTTTTCATTAAGTCGAAAGATGTTTCAGAAGTGGTGAAAGATGCAACTTTGTTGTTTAAGATGCTAGATGAGATGGTTGAGGAGATTGGAGTACCTTATGTAGTTCAAGTTATCACAGACAACGCAAAGAACTACATAAAAGCTGGTACGTATATCTGAACCAATATTTATATTCAACATTTATATTGCTTTGTTTTTCGCAGTTTATATTCAAGAAAATTGCTTGAAGCAAAAGACCTCAACTTTACTAGATTTCATGTGCTGCACATTGCTTTGATCTAATGTTGGAGAACATTGGAGAGGTCCCAGCATTGAAAGATGAAATGAAAAAATGCATGTTCATGAATGGATATATCTACAGCCATATCCCTCTTGTGAACATGATGAGGAAATTCACAAAGAAAAGGAATCTGCATAGGCTGGCTTATAACAACGTTTGCTACTTCTTGCATAACCATGACTTAGTTCTCAAACAACATAAGCCTTTAAGGGATAAGCTTTGATCTAATGTTGGAGAACATTGGAGAGGTCCCAGTATTGAAAAATTCAATGAAAAAATGTATGTTCATGAATGGATATATCTACAGTCATATCCCTCTTGTGAACATGATGAGGAAATTCACAAAGCAAAGGAATCTGCATAGGTCGGCTATAACAACGTTTGCTACTTCTTGCATAACCATGACTCAGTTCTCAAACAACATAAGCCTTTAAGGGATATGGTCAATTCTTCTGAATGGAGTGAGTCTAAATGGCCCAAAGAAGCTGGAGCAAGAAAAATTAGACAGTGTCTTATGCAAGTGAGCTTTTGGAAGAACATTCGAAAAGCTCTGAAGCCGTCTACTCCTCTTGTAAAACTACTGAGGATGGTTGATGGAGAGAAAAAACCAGCTATGGGATATATTTACGCAGCCATGGACAGAGAAAAAGAGACAATCACAAGGGGTTTCAAGTAGAACAAAGAGAAATACGAGAAAGCCTTTAAGATCATTGACAAAGGGTGGGAGTGTCAGCTTCAGCATCCTTTTCATGCTTCTGGATATTTCCTAAACCCTTCAATCCATTACAAATATCCAGATGATGTACGTTGCGAAGAAGTGGAAGGGGGCTTGTACAATTGCATTACCAGGTTGGTCTTTTTAATTGTGTTTCGTTTGGCATTAATAGGTTGGTTACTTGCTGTGTACACAATTATCGTACAATAATTTTGTTTGTGTTACATTAATAGGTGGGTTCCAAAGACAAAAGACAAGATAATGGCAGATTTGGACGCGTTTAAGAACGCTATTGGTATCTACATCCATGACATGGCCATTAGGCAAAGAGATATTAAAGCACTAGGTAACATAAACTTGAATCACTTTTAGATAATTGATATAAATAAATATTTTAATTTTAATAGCCGAATGGTGGTTTTGTTATGGATCTTCTGCTCGAAATCTCATAAACTTTGTTGTTAAGATCCTTAGTCTGACTTGTAGTGCTACTGGTTGTGAAAAAAAATTGGAGTGTTTTCCAACTTTTAAGTATTTTTAATCACCTTTATTTTATATTTTTAGGTGATTTCGTTTTACTTATAAGTTTAAACTTGATTTGTAATAACTTCATAGGAAGAAGAGAAATCGACTAGCACAACATCAGATGAACAACATGGTTTTGTAAGGTACAACCGAGTTCTAAAACACCAAAGAACAAGAAGTGACAGTTGCACCACATATACTATTGTTTTGGATGAAATTGATGAAAGCAATGAGTGGTTGATTGAAAGAATGGATGGAGATTCATTTGACAATGATGATTTGGTGTGGGATGATGATGATTTGCCATGGAATTTTGTGAGCCAGACTATGGGTGCTGAGAAACCCAACTATTCTACTAGAGTAACAAAAGGTGCAAGTTCATCTAAAACAGATAAAGGAAGAGGTGTTGCTATCTCAAGTCAGAATAAACATAACAGACCATCATTGGTTGATGAGGAGGATGAGTTGGAAGAAGATTTCGATGAAGATGACCTTGGGTATGAGGATGTCGACTTTGATGATGAAGATGGGAATGATGGCACTTCTGAAGATGATTATTAGGTTTTGTTTTTAAGTTATTTAATTTGGTTTTCTACATTTTGAAATTTGTTTTTGAGTTTTGGTCTTGAATAATTTTGTTCTTGAATTTTCATTAACGGCTTTGAGATATTCTTTAACTATCTTCATAAAGACTTACGTAATATCTTCCCCAAGTGTTCACCAAGGTGTACGTCTTATTGCGTTATTGCGCTATGGCGCTAGGCGATGGACGGCTCGCCTTAGTGCGCCATGCGCTATTTAAAACAAAGAAGATCTATGTTAAGTTGCGTAACTTGAGTTTTTAAAGAGAAAGCTAGGGTTTTAATTGGTTTTTTAAACATTTCATATTCTTAATCTCCTAAGTATTTTAGACGTAATTAATGTAAGGTTTTATACCTGGTTTAGTCCGGTTTACTTTGGTCTCCATGGCGTGCCTTTTCTTCGCCTTGAATACACTCGCCTTATGGCCAAATCGGTCCATGGCGCACGCCTTACTGATCATGCCCTCGCCTAGGGTTTTCATGGCGATGAGGCTTTTGCCTTACTGCGATTTGCACCATGGCGCAAAAGGCGCGCGCCATTTAAACACACAGCAAGGTATAGACAATCAACAAACACATAAAATGATGGGTCGATTTTTAAAGGCTTGGGGTTGCTTTCTACTCTTGATTTCCAGTCTACAATTATCCCTACATAATTAGTCTCTTAGTGCTTTTTATCATCACTTAGCTGCCCTCATAAAACTCATGCACTGATCAACGAGTTCCTTGACATATCCATGTTATTAGTTTGTTATGACACTACCTGTAGGTTCTCTGTCTTTATGTGTTGATGGTTAGAGCTTTTGAAGAAATCTTGTATGTTGATGCCTGATGTAACGTTCCAATATTATTGTCTGTATTGGCTGTAGAAGTATTCTTGAAATGTATTGGCTTCCGAAGGCATATTATGTGTAGTAGAAACCAATGAATGATGTTATGTGTTCTTGTTGAATGTTTATGTTTAGTGTGAATTAACGATCTATGTTGGTTGTCTTAATGAGCAGGGGAGTAGAGGAAGAGGAGATGGCTGGGCACAAGATTGCACACGCAACCTTGAAAGGTCCAAGTGTTGTGAAGAAGTTAGTTATAGGTCTACACTAGGTCTAACGGCTGGTGAGATATGGAAGATGGACTACTGGAACGAGCAGAGGAAAACGAGGACATTTTGTCATTTACTTGAGAAGGAAAAGATTAGTGTTGTTGTTGCAAAGTAGTAGTAGAGAGATCTTCTCCTCCAACAGTAAATTTATTGATGATGGCGGTCACCTACAAATTTTACTGTTTGTTGTTAATTACTGAAATATGGTTTTGAAGGTTTCAAAACCTCTCATTGTTAACATACAATGATTATTTCATATCATTCATTTTTTTACTTTGGCATAATTGCTCCATCTTTTCATAAAACAAGGTCAAACTCCATAAATATTTCCATCATTTTGATAATCATTCACAGACTATTGTCTCAGGCATCCTTAAATTTGACCATAAACAAGGGCAGTTGACAGCTTAAACCAAAAACACAATTAGGCAAAGTTATGAGAAAAAGTGCAAAAACCAATACGAAGTGCAGAGGAAGCTTTCTTATTACGAAGTAAGGTGACAATAAGAGAATGAAACAATAGATGCTCTTGTCGATATGTCACTACCAGATATTTCATGTTTGATAAAATTACAAAAGTAGACATACAAATACATCTACACTTATTAGCTAACAACATAGTCGAACCAAAAATTTGATAGTTCCATAACTGTAGCAAATTAACTTTTGAAAATCATTCAAGACCATTAGGATTAACTAACACACACTATCAAACAAAGAAATCTTGAAAAAACTTAAGGAATAATACAAATATTCAATTTTAATGAATTTTGCTACGTACACTCCATATTATGTCTACAAAATTGTTAACGTGTTTTTCAGTTTACTTATGTAGTCTGTCAAATAGGTCTACTCTTTGGTTTAGTTTTTGCAATTGCACAATTCACGGGTTACTTTCTGTATTTGAAAAATTTGTGATTTTGTACAAGTAGAATTCCTTTTAAGTCTACACTTTAAAAACGTTAGTTTTTACAATTGACTAGAATTCACCTAGGATTTAACTTTAAAAAGTAGACTTCATATGGAGTCTACATTTTTTTTTTGAATGAGGTTAGTTTGCAATTGATCAAGTTTGAGTTTCTACGAGTAGATTGAAATGAAACTCTATGAATGTGTAGATTTCGCATGAAGTTTATTCTCACATTCACCAGGTTAGTTTTGCATTTGACCAAAATAAAATAGTAGACTTCATACACAGTCTACATTATTTTCTAAGATTAGGATACGGCATAGGAAGTCTACAATTTAATTAATTTTGATTAATTTTAAAAAAAAATTAGTCAAATACAAAACTAACTTATTCAACGAAGTCAAAGTTTTGGTCAAATGTAAATCTGATCTTTTGTAGACTTCCTGGGTAGTCTAGAAAGTGTAGACTTCCAATGAAGTCTACTATGAAAAGTCAAAAATCCAGTCAAATGTAAAACTAACCTCTTTTACGTAGACTTCTTAGCAAGTCTACCTATATTTTTTTTTTCAAAGGGAAAACATAGACTTCGAGGGAAGTTTGCGCTACAAATAAATTGTTTAGTAAGTTGCAAACTAAAATTTGCGTTGACAAGTAGAATGCATCGTAAGTCTACACATAGGTGTAGACATGTAAAACAATCTACTATTGCAAGATGGATCTGAAAATGATGAAACCATGTAAATAATTACCTTTTTCTGGTGTAAAGCTCGTTTCCAACTTTTTCTAGTGTCCAAACTCTAAATATGAGAAAAAGCACTTTCAAACATTAACTAATGAAGAAACTCAAAAATATAAAGTTTTTGCTTACGAAAATTGATATTTATGAGAATTTTTTAGATGAAAATAGAGAGAAAATGAAGATTTGTTGGCTTAGAATGAGGGAAAAGTGGTTAGAAAGTGAATTCTTGAGCTTTAATAGCTCAAAAATGGTAGTTGAAAAAATTGAAGATAATGTCATATTGTAAATAAGAAGAAATGTTTTAGGGTGTATTTGATTTTTGATACTTTCAAAATTAATAAGAAATTAATAATGGTAATTTTGTAAATATCTCAAAACATAAGGAGGGTATAATAAATTCATGGGTGAATGATATTGAGAAAAAAAAATTGGTTTTAGGTTTGACTTGATATTTAGGTTGGTTTTGAAAAAACTCTTTATATTGAATAAGAAGTAAATTAGTTCTAAGCAAAATAATAAAAAGTCAAATAAACATAATGGTCCAACTATAAATTTTTGTAACTAGATTTCAAATGATTGTGTTTTAATATTTAGATGGTCATTACAATTTATTACTTAAACATATATATTAAAATAATTATACCTTTAACTTTTAAATAGAAAAGATATTCTTAAAATGGAATCTTTGAAAATATAATTAAAACATATTTTTGAGGTATCCTATTTTAATAATGTTAGAGTGTATATTCAATAACAACTAAATATAAAATAATATAAGTTAAATAAATGTAATGGTCCAACTATGACATATATTTTTAATGTTTCTATTTTAATATTATACAAGATTTTGATCCCGCACACAAGTGCGGATGTGGATTGACATTTTTATAAATTGATATTTTTTTTTCATGATTATTTTTATAATTTTACATTTGTCACCATTTAACTAATTGTATATTGTTTATTTGAATATTTTTATGTTCCTATACATCATAATCGAACCTAAATCAAATCGGCATATATGGTTATTTTTGTTATTTCGTTATTTTTAGTCTGGATACAAAATAGTCGAACTGAATCGGATTATATTCTTATTTTTGTACAAATATTTGAACCTTTTTCAAATTCATTGGTTATTTAGATATATTTATGTTTATATACATAGGAATTGGACCTAGGAGGTCTCGACCCGAAACCCACCCAAAAATTTATAATACCCAAACGAAGCCTAATTTCAAAACCAAAAAACATCTGATACCAGAATGAAACGATCCGTACCCGAACGGATATCCAAAGTTTTGTACCTATATGATCTTGTAAACAAATAAAAAACTCTTTGTTAACAAATTCTTATCATAAATGGATTATTTTTAATTCAGAAATATCAAATTATTATGGTTAACATGTAAAATAAATTTTGTTAATTTATTATGTTAAAAATAATGAAGTAGTTAAGAAGCGTGAACAAAATGTAAAAGATGTAACAAAATACTTAATATGTAAGCCTTCTTTTATATTTCCGCAATAAATGTTGTTGGATTATTATTTTTAATGAAGTGGTTAGAAATAATTTTAAAACAAGGAAAATTTTTAAAGAACTATTTAAAATTAAAAATGGTAGGTGTTATTTTATACTTCGGTTTAATAGAATACTAGAGTTTGACCAGTGCACCCGCAAGGGTATTGATTTTTACATTTTTATACATTGATATTCATTTTTCATGATTAGTGTTATATGTTTTAAATATTTCACTGTAGAACTAATTGTATTCAAAAGATCCGGACTGAATCGGTAATAAGATTATTTTTTTAATACAAATATCCAAACTCGTTTCAGATATATTGGTTATTTAAATATTTTTATATTCCTACACATAAAAATCAAAATCATTCATACCCATGAGGACACAACTCGAACTCCACACATAAATTTATAATATCCAGAGGAGCCTAATTTCAAAACCTAAAAAATATGATTCTGAAAAGAAAAAACTTGTACTTGAATGAGTATCTGAATGTCCATACATAATTGGTTTTGTGAATAAATTAAGAAAAAAAATCTTCAATATATATGGAGTGAAACATTAAGTGACAATAAATTTAATAAATTTTAATTATTATTATTTTCACATAAACTATGCCTTTGAATTATGTGTTTGACTACATAATCTTTTACGGATTGGAACTAAGATAAAAGAAAGTCTTAGTAAAACAGATTAAATTGGACATTAACCATATGTAAAACCTGGTTATTTTACATTTTCATTTTTATAATTTGCACAAAGTTAATATTGGTTAACTAATAAATAAAAATATTCACTATTACTTTTATGGTAAGATAATTATTGATTTGATGTAGTGTTAAGGTAAATATAATTAATAATGCGATGTATTGTTAAGGTAATATAATTAATGAAATTAGTAAAATGAGATTATATTTTTTCTATATTGCTATCTATGTTTTCAAACAATTTTCATTATATTTTATTCATGTTCCCAAATAGAATCAAAAGGTACTTCAGTTTTAATAATATAGATCAGTATAGATTATTCATTTTTGTACTTTATTTTTAATAAGATAGACTAGGATCTTAACCCGTCTTAGAACATGGATAATATCTATGTTATATTTGTTTTATTAAATCTAGATAAAGGATTATATGGCTTGATATTATATTAAAATCGATTTAGAAATTTAATTAAACCATATATCGAAATGGTAATATATAATGGCTCGACAAAGTTAGATGAAAAGATATACATGTTGATCATGTATATATAATTACAATAGATTGGTTCATAGTAGTTTACTCAATTCTTTTCTATTGTGACTATGTGTTTTCTTGCATAATGTGCAGCGGAAATTTTTTTAATTTAAATTATGTTTAAAAATAAGATTTATGTTACTCTATATTTTATTATTTTATAACTTAATTTAATATAAAAATTAATTTAGTTAAATGTAAAATTAAGTTAAAATAAAATTTTGATTTATCTTAATTATATAGAATATATATATATATATATATATATATATATGATATAATTTTTTATAATTATTAAAAATAAAAACTAGACAAAAAATAAATTTTGTAGATATCAAAAGGAAGCAAATGATGTTACAATTAAAAGTGTATAATTTAATTAAAAAATATATATGAAAATTTGAATTTTTTTTAATATTAAAATTATGTGATTATAAAATAGATTAAAATAATATTTAAAAAAATTACAATATTTATATTTCTATTATTATATTATTTAATATCATATTAAATAGATTTATTTTAATGATGTTGTATTTGTTATTTCTATATTTTAAAAATTTTACCAAAATATAAATTTACATTAAGTTTAATCGTCATATCATATTTATCCATAAGTTATGTCAACAATTATAGTATTTCATGTTATCTTTTTCAATGAAAATGATTGTGGAGATGACATGTGTTAAATCACTTCTCAAATTTTGTCTAGGGGAAATTTGTAAAATATTTTATATTTCTTTTATTATATTCTTTAATGTCATATTAAATAAATTTATTTTAATTATGTCGTTTTAGTTATTTCTATATTCTAAGAAGTTTACCAAATATATATATATATATATATATATATATATATATATATAATATATTATATTACATGTAATCGCCATGTAATATTTATTCAAAAGTCATGTCATCAACTATAGCATGCCATAGCATCTTTTTAGTGAAAGTGACTGTGGAGATGACATGTGTTGAATCACTTCTCAAATAATGTCTAAGGGAAAATTTGTAAAAATATTTCAGGTTCATGTAATCTTTAAATACAAAAAATCATAAACTTTAAACACTTTGTGAATCTTTAATGATCAAGCCTTAAAATGAAAACATTCGTGTATATATATATATATATATAATTGTTTTAAATTATATAAAAATATCTATTAGCATAAGCATCTTACTATATCGGAAAAAAATATTTGCATAGTAATTATTATATCGACTAGACTTTTATTTTTATGCTATTAAAAAGAAAAGTTTTTACCCAATCAATCACTTTAGTAAACTGTATTTTATATTACATGTATCAACTTCATTTGAATTATTTATATAAATAAACTTTAGTTATCATGTATATTAAAATTAAGATAAACCACTTATCTCAATAAAGATGTAGTGGAGGTCGTAAATCATTCTGGGTCCAAATAAAGTTCGCCTTTTGTCTGAACTATATAGATTTTTGCTCATGAGAACATTGCCACTGCTCAACCTTAGACATTAAAATTTAATTCAAACTTATAAATTAAATTTGAGTAAAAGTATTAATTTTTAATATTCGGAAGCTGATATCTACACACGTAAATGTCATATACATTCAAAAGTTGAAAACAAGATTATAATTTGCAAAAAGAACGACAGAGCAATGCGACACAACTATATAATCCATGGGAATTGTAACTTAATTTAAAAAGGGTCCATTATTTGATAATTTGATTAATTTAATACTCAACATAGAATCTATTCACAATAATAAGCATGCACCAGTTGTGAATATAATTCAGTATCACAAGGGAATATAAAGGACTAAATAAATATTCCAGTTTAAGTTAATTAACTACCCAAAATAATAATGGTTCTAAGATGCAAATACTCAAACATACGATTAATGAATATAGTTGATTGGTTTAAGACATGTCTCAGATATATTAATATCATTCTCTAACACGATATAATAAACCAAAATACCAAACCAAATACAAAATATAAGTCATATAGACTTTAAGTATGAGGTTACTTATCTTGCTGATTATGAATGAGTTTATCTTGCTGATTATGAATGAGTTAAGAAGGAGACACCATTGGTCTAGTACTTGCGAGTGATGCAAAGTCAGAGACATTGAATGATGGAAATAATGTCGTTAGGGTATGGACGTATTGATTCGAATTAGATATACGTTTCGGTCTCGATCACGAAACGGAAACAACAACGGAAAACAAGAACAAAACAAGATATGTTATTATATTAGAACAACTAGATCAAAGAGAATATATTTTAAAATAAATCATAGCAAACCAGCAAAGATAAACCAATGAATTATATCAGTTTTAAGTATACCTATTTCATGTTTATTAACATCCTCATCTATACATGTAAAATAAGTTCTAAATCATTAGTCATATCTTATGGTTTAGTAATAAAATATAAATACTACTTTATAGTTAGCATGACTAAAGATAAATAAATCTCAGATTGGATCATAATCATATCAGTCGCGGTATTTGGTAAAGAATCACTATATTATAAAAACTAACAATTGAAATATTTTGTCGTGCTGAAGAACATAACCAAGGACAAAAAAAAATGATTACGAGACATACAAATAAGTGAAAGATCTCCATCAACTAACAGCATCTGGCAATAACCAAGTACGATTCAAATAACAAACATAACTACAGATCATTAAGACTTATCTTAATAAGAGAATATAGTGTTTAATAGAATATTTGACAAAGGCATAGACGTCGAGATGTTGTAAGCTAGTTTACTCTGCTTCTTCTTCTTTCTTTTCTTTTTGTTACGATTAAGCCTTTTTTTTGCTGCCGGCTATGGTCAAAAATGATAAACAAGAAGAAATTAATTGTTCTTCTTATTATTCCATAAATAACACTACATATATAAGATACATAACTAAGGTTTAGAACCTTCTAGAAAAGCAAGTCTCTCTCTCGAAGGTGAAAACGAGATCTCACTCGTTCTCTCTCCACCGGCGTCTCTCTCGACGTCGGTCGCCACCGCTGACCATGACAAGGAAGAAGAAGCCTAAGGACAAGCCGTCGAGCAGCAGCCCCCACAGTTTCCACCGAATCCTCCATCTCCACTGGACCCTCTGATTATGCGCCTCTCCTCCCTACCAGCTCGTTTCCATCGGAAAGATCTTCATATCTCGCTGATTGCAAACTACCTGAATCGTCAATTGCTCCAGCTAGCTCGTGTCCTGTAAACTTCCTGAGCTCTGTTCCTCTCAAAGTTGGTAAACCTGCAAAACCTAGTTTCCATATCTCAGCTACAATGGATTTCGTACATGATGAAGAAAATGCTGAGGCTACTTCCGGGCTCCCTAGCTCTGGAAAATACCTCAAATTATGGCTCTGCTGGTTGCTGTCAACCCAGATCTCTGGCTACTAACCAAAATCCCCCGTTCAGAAATGAGGCAGCGGCTCAAACCTCTCTCTGGAAAGAGAAAGTCAGTCTGAATTCTGACAAAATGGACCCGGAAGGGACTCCATTTCTGCTGGACTCCGGTGAAGCATGCGTCAAAAATACCAAACTCTATGATTGAGCGTAACAAGAAGGCTTGGGATCGCTTTATCATTGGGAAATTCTATGAGAAAGCCCCAGCTCATGGAGCGCGTCCACGCCATTGTAAATGGTATGTGGAGTAAACACAGACGTGATATCGCTGTATCAAAGATGGAAGTTCTTATTTCGTGTTCCTTGTCCGAACGCTCGCCGCCGCATTATCACCCAATGCCTATGGCAAGTTGATGGCCAAACATTGTTCGTAGCGAAGTGATCTCCAGGAGTCAAGCCTGAGAAGCCGTCGTTATCAACTGTCCCAGTCTGGTTAGACCTTGAAGGTGTCCCTCTCCAGTTCTTCAACAAGGATGCCCTCAAAGAAATCGCTGGCCTTGTTGGACACCCTATTTGCCTGGATCCGTCCACTGAAAACCTTACCAACATCGAGGTAACTCGCATTTACACAGTCATTGATCCTCGAAAGCCTCTTCCAGAAGCAGTAAATGCTCAATTTGAATCTGGTGAGGTGGCTCGTATAAAGGTTTCTTGTCCATGGCTTCCATCTCTATGCTCCCACTGCTCCAAAGTGGGCCATACAATCTCTCGCTGCCCTGCTGCGCCTCCTAGGTGTGAAGTTTTTCGATCAGTTAAGCATGCTACTGCTGACTGTACTAGGACAAACGCAAACACGGATAGGTCCAGGGTGACCACTGCTAGCGAAATGGAAAATGCCCTATTAGAAGCCAGCTTCTTATTGTAGGTTCTATTGCTATTTCCAAAATGAAGAAAGCGCCCACCAAACAGTGGTTACCAACAAACAAAAACACTAAGGAATCCCCAGGCATGAGTACTGCTCCTACGGTCGTCAATGGTTCCAAGTTGTTAGCCCCTTCCCACTAGGATCTAACTCTCGGAGAACTTTCTGTGGATTTTCGTGTTGGATCTTCAAATAATGAAGAAATTTTTTCTCTCAGTTCCTCTTCCTCTGAAACGGAAGATCTAGATTCAGACGGACTATCTGTTGAATGGGATAGCCGTGATGATGTAGGAGATCAGTTTATTCGGGTCATTTCTCAGCGGTCTCGAAAAAAGCAAAAGCAATGGCTAGGGGCAGGGGCCCTTCAACCCTCTGATTTCTTACCATCTTTATGGATAATTTTTGTTGGAACATTAGAGGTTTCAGTGACAAAGATAAACGCTGCGGATTTAGGAAGTGGCTTCAGATTAATAAGCCAATCTTTGGTGGTTTGTTGGAGATTCAAGTCAGTGCAAATAAGGTTGTCTCTATCATTAACAGAGTTTTCCTCGGGTGGCATTATGATTGTAATTATGAATTCTCGGATCTAGGTAAAATTTGGATTTTGTGGCATCCTTCAGTTTCAGTCTCGGTGCTACAGAAATCGCTTCAATGTATTACGTGCTCTGTTAAACTTCCCTTTGTTTTTTCAAAGTTGGCACTTTCTTTTGTCTACGGTGCTAACGACAGAAACGTACACCGTGAGCTGTGGTCTGACCTTCGTTACCTCTCGTCCTCTCCAAATATTGCTAAAGCTTCTTGGTCTGTTCTAGGGGATTTCAACCAGATTCTCGCATCCTCCGAGCATTCTAAAGCTGCCACCATTTCTTCTTCTAGAGGCATGCGTGATTTCCTCAACTGCACATTTGACACTGGTTTGTTTGAATTACCTTTCTGTGGAAATGACTTCACCTGGTCCAATAATCAAGGAGCAAATGTGGTTTCTAAGAAGCTAGATCGTATTCTAGTAAATGATGTTTGGCTGCACAGTTTTCCAAACTCGCTGGGAGTGTTTGGTGACCCTGGTATTTAAGATCACAGTCCAAGCTGCGTTTACCTTGATACAACTAGGCCAAAGCAGAAACTCCCTTTCAAGTTCTACTCGCTTTTAAATGAAAACCTTGACTTTGCGCCTCTTATAGCTGAATGTTAGAACTCTCTCCAGTTTGATGGTTCGATGATGCTCAGAGTATCAAGAAGCTTAAGGAACTTAAGAGTATTATCATAACCTTCAGCAGGGACAACTACTCTGGAATAGAAAAAAGAGTCTCCGAAGCTTTTGATGAGCTGACAAGGTGTCAGCGTCTTGTATTGTCATCGCCTACACCGCAAGCTGGCATACAAGAAAGGAATGCATATCATGAATGTGCAAAGCTTGCTTGAGCTGAGGAGTCTTTCTTTTACTAGCGCTCACGAGTCACTTGGCTGGACAAAGACACAAACACGTCCTTCTACCATCGCCAAGTGAGAACCAGATTGTCTCAAAACCATATTATTTTCTTGCTAGACAACATGGGAAATGTACTTGACTCGAAGGAAGACACTAAAAATCATGTGGTGAGATATTTTGAATCACTTCTAATAGGTACGTCTACTTCTACTGCCTCTTCCTTAGAGGATATGTCCAACCTGCTGTCATATAGATGCTCCACTGAAGTTAAGGAAACCCTAGAGGCCCCAGTTACAAACTCGGACATCCAATATGCTTTCTTCTCTTTACCAAAGAATAAAGCTCCGGGCCCTGACGGTTACACTGTTGAGTTCTTTACGCATCACTGGAAAACGGTTGGGCAAGAGATGATTATGGCAGTGCAAGAGTTTTTCACTTCAGGGAAGATGCTACAAAAATGGAACGCGACGATCCTAACACTTATCCCTAAAAAGCAAAATGTTGTGCTGGTCTCAGACTTTCACCCTATCTCGTGTTGTAACACTGTTTATAAAGTCGTCTCCAAGTTGCTCGCAAAACGTTGAAGCAGGTCCTCCCATCAGTGATCTCCAAGACCCAGTCTGCTTTTATTTCGGGTAGGCTGCTGGTGGAAAATGTCCTAATGGCCACAGAGCTGATTCAAGGTTACAATTGGAAAAACATTTCCAAGCGGTCTCTACTTAAATTTGATCTGAAGAAAGCATTTGAATCTCTCAACTGGAGCTTTATTCTGCTTGTTTTAAAGGCATTGTGTTTCCCTGAGGCTTTTATAAATCTGATTGCCCAGTGCATCACTACCACTAGGTTTTCGGTTTCGATCGATGGCAAGTTGGGTGGATATTTTAGAGGTATGCGGGGGACTGCGTCAAGTCGACCCCCTCTCGCCTTAATTATTTGTCCTCGCAATGGAGGTTTTTGCACAACTCTTAAATAAAAACTTTCAGAATGGTGACATTGGTTATCACCTAGCAGCTCGGAACCCGAATATCTCTCACCTTGCTTTTGCGGACGATATAATGGTTTTCTTTGACGGACAACATAGCTCCCTGCAACAGATAGCCACGACTCTTGAAATCTTCGCATCTTGGTCTGGTCTCTCAATGAACAGAAGTAAAACAGAGCTTTATGTGGCGGGGTTGAGCCAGACAGAAACCTACGACCTGACAAGTCTCGGTTTCTCTCTCACTGCCTGTCCGCTACCTTGGTCTTCCTCTTATGCATCGAAAGCTTCGTATTTGTGACTATTGACCCCTACTAGACCAGCTAAAGAAGCGTTTCTCTTCATGGACTTCTCGAGCTCTTTCCTTCGCATGGAGACGTCAACGCCTATCTTCGGTCATCTTTAGCACACTAAACATTTGGTTCTCTTCCTTTGTTCTCCCTTAAGGTTGTATTAAGGCGATTGAGTCTCTCTGTTCCCGCTTCCTTTGGAATGGTAATATCTCAAATAAAGCGGCAGCCAAAGTCTCTTCGAAGGTAGTTTGTCTCCCTCACTCTGAAGGAGGTTTGGGACTTAGGGACCTTTGCATTTGGAAAAAAACACTCTCGCTGAAGCTTGTATGGCTCCTGCACAGTGACTCTGAGTCGTTATGGGCCGCTTGGAACAAGAAGCATCGGCTTAAAGGAACCAGCATTTGGAGCTTAGATGCCAAGAAGCAATCATCGTGGATATGGAAATCAATTTGAAGCTTAGGCCCCTTGCTGAAAGGTTCCTAAGGTGTGACATTGGTGATGGAAAAATATCTAGCTTCTGGTTTGACTATTGGTTACCAATTAGGCTATTAATCAGCTTCTTCGGGTCTACTGGACCGGCACAACTTGGAGTCCCACTTCATGCCAAAGTGGGTGACTGCTGCTCAAATTCGGGTTTGGTATTGAGACCAGCGCGCTCTCCTCAAGCAGAGCAACTTCACATCATCCTCTGCTCTGTCCAACCGCCCTCAATTTCAACAACGAAAACTGCTACAATGTTATGTTGATGATCTTTCCTTGATTCTTTTTTGTACTTCAAGAACATGGGAAAGTGTTAGGAATAGATCTGATCGTGTTGATTGGGATTATGTGGTGTGGTTTGCTGGTCATATACTAAGACACGCTTTCCACATGTGGGTCACTCATTTTGATAGGCTGCCAACAAGAACACGCATTGCTTCTTGGGCTCAAAACATAGTAACCTCCTGTCTCTTTTGTGATGTGTGTGAAGAAAACAGGGATCATCTTTTTCTTAGATGCAGATTCAATGAGCAAATTTGGACAATGACCATTGCAAGGTTGGGATATCAGCCTTGTTTATTCCACAAATGGACTTCTCTCATTGAATGGCTCCGGATCAAGGATTCTATCTGCCCCCAAACGCTTCGAAAGCTAACGGCACAAATTGTTATATATCATATATGGCTGGAGAGGAACAACCGTTTGCATAATGTAGTTTGCTCCCCAGCGTATCTTTAAAGAGATTGACCGTCAAATGAGGAACACAATTTTAGCCAGAAAATGGAGGAAAAAGGTTTGTCTCCATTATGCGCATTTGGCTCAATCATTCTTAGCGGTTTGTTAGTCGATGAGGTGTAATCATTTAGTCATGGAAATCTTTTTGATGTTTTTTATTCTTTTTGGCATCACTTTAACTCTTTTGTGTTTGTACAAACTTGTTTCATTTTCAACGATAATTCACCTTCTTATCAAAAAAAAACCTTCTAAAACAGACTTAATAGACATTCACATAATAATTCACAACATAATAATTCACAACGAGATATGATAAGATTATAAGATTGATGTATATAAGTTATACTATATATTCGAATCTTATCAGAAATACAAAAAAAAACTTAACTATTGTTATCTAAACTATTAAAACTGAAGTACATTTAGTACTTAACCCTAATATTTCCTAAATAATTACCATTGAATGCCATTGATATTATCTCTGCATCCAAACACTAATTCTTAATAAGAAAAATAAATCTGGGCTAAGCCCATTAACAATTTTTGTCATTGGAATTGAATACTTCATAAAAAAGTGAATATGTATTATTCAAAAATTTATAATAAAAACAAAATTATACATATATATAGCATTAAATTAGTTATATTTTTATTCATATTAATATAAGCTACCAACTATATTTGAACTATAAAAAGATAATAATGTTAATATTTTTTTATTATAATCTGAACTTATTCATTTACAATAACAAAATTATGTAACTTTCCATAAAAATTTAATGACTAAAATACATACTAATATTTATTATAAATGGTTATATATACAAACAAATATAATGTATTATCATTTGTAAGATATATATCTAATAAGAATAACTAATGTAATTTATAAACTAAAAAAATTAATCACCATACAATACATATATACAATTAGGTCTAGGACAGATCAAATATATAGGGTATTCTAGGATATACGGATTCGAATATGCATTTGTCGGATTCGTAAAATTGTTATCCGAATTCGAATATTTGGGGTTAGAATATTCATACTAAAATCCAAATACACGCAGATATTCGAACCTATTTTTTTAATTTAAAATAAATTAAAAACTAACTATTAACCATCTATTTAGTCTATTTAAAATTATTATTTAAAAAGCTTAAGAATCATTAAAATTTAATAAAATTAAAATTTTAGTTATTTTATATAAAAATATATATAATATACATAGATAACTATAATTAAATTTTAAATATTTAATATATGGATCTGAAAAAATTTGCTATCCGAATTTATAATTGGATCAATCGAATCCGTAAAATTATTATCATGATCCATGAATATCCGTTTTTCGAAGAGGATAAGATCCCGAATCGGGTAACGGATATTGAATATTAAGTTCAAGTCATATATACAATTATATCAAACAAATTGCTTAAAATATTAAACATTCACAAAAATAATATCCCGCGCGAGAGCACGGGTCAAACGCTAATTTTTATATTACTTTTAACCAAGAAGCATAATACATTCAAATCTTCAGTAGAAAACAAAAAAAACATTTTTATTTGGAAATTATACAAAACAGTTAAATCCATTAGGAAAGCTTATGTTTGCATCACAACTCCTTGTCCCATCATCATTGGGATGTCGTCAACTGCCTTAAGGGGCGGCAAGGGCAACGCCACCTTATTGTTGCCGTCGTAGGCGGAGAGGTGAACTCCGATGGCAGCTCTTCCCGAGGGATCCATATTGTTGGACCAGTTCGCATCCCACTCCACTGCCTTTGCGGTCGAGCAAGCCACGGTTGCACCCCCAGGAACGGTTAGTCTCGCAGAGTTCTATAAAAATGCAGCTCAAGAGTTTGTAAATTCTGTCAAGACTCCGTTACATCATATGGGGATTTGTAAGTGTCATACCTGTGGGAAGAACCTCTCAAAGATCATTCTGTAATAGTAAGCTTCTTTGGTGAGGGGAGTGTTGTAAGGGAAGATATGTTCAGCGTTCGACATCATCTTGTCATTAACCTAAAAACAGAGCATAGACAATCAGATCTAAAACCATAATTTAGCTAAACAAAGATATCTATATGCAATTTTTTTTTAAATACATTTTCAGCAGCATGGGCTTTGAGGCCATCGATCCAACTGTAGCCAACGCCATCACTAAACTGCTCTTTCTGCCTGTAGAGAATGTGTTTTGGCAAATAAGGACGTTCTTCATCGTCAAAGGCTCTCCTTAGAACCCATTTCTCAATCCTTCCTTCATTTGGTTGATCTAAAGCCCCCATATAGAACATTTCTTCAACACATCTTAACTTGTGAAAGAAGGTACTGAATCTACAATTTGGGATTTCAATTACCATTTTCGATTCGGGGTCTAGAGACATAACGGTGTTGATAAACTCTTTGTCCAAAAAAGGAATACGCGCCTCTAGACCAAAGGCAGAGGTAGCTTTGTTGGCTCTTAAACAGTCGTACTTGTGAAGAGCCTTGATCTGCAAGACATCTCGTACAAAGAGTTTAAGATCTTGTTTTTCCTGGTGTCAAGCTGTGATTAAAGTGAATATTTTTTACCTTGCGACAGGTTTCTTGGTGAAACTCTAGCTTGTTAGGTGCCTTGTGGAAGTAAAGATACCCTCCAAAGATCTCATCAGAACCTTCACCGGAGAGAACCATCTTAACACCAAGAGACTTGATTTTCCGAGACATCAAGAACATGGGTGTGCTAGCTCTAATTGTCGTCACATCATAGGTCTCACATGGTAAATCACATCCTCAATTGCATCAATCCCGTCCTGCACCGTGAAATGGAACTCATGGTGCACCGTCCCCAAATAATCCGCCACTTCTTTTGCCGCCTTCAAGTCCGGCGAACCCTAACGAGAAAAAGTGAAGCTAAATTTGAATTCCAAACTTCAAAAACAGAGGAACTCTGTTCTATAGCTCACCTCAAGACCGACGCAGAAGGAATGGAGCTGAGGACCCCATCGCTTAGCTGCTTTAGTGCCAGCCAAGTGACGGGCAGTGATGGAAGCTACAAGAGAAGAATCAAGACCACCAGAGAGCAAAACTCCAAATGGAACATCACTCATCAACCGCTTAGTCACAGCCTACAGAGAAAACCAAAACACATTAGAAAGAAGATATCTTTAGTTTGTTTCAAGGGCAAGTTTTCTTACGTTTCAAAGGCACGTCTAACTGCAAGAGGCTCATAGGGCGTCGAAGGAACAGATTCGTTGTACCAAGGAGGATTGTACCATTGCTTAAACCCTCCTGATTTGCTTGAATATAAATGACCTGGAGGAAACACTTCGAAATGTTCACAGTCTTCGTGTAAGCCTTTCATCTCTGAAGATATCCAAACAGATCCGTCTAGTCCCCAACCAATGTAGAGTGAAGTGACACCAATCGCGTCACGAGCCACCATGAATGAGTTATCTCTTGTGTTCAGCAACACAAAGGAGAAGACTCCATCCAACATATCCACAAAATTCTCACCATACTCCTCATACTATACATTCAAAACACATCAAACATTTGATAACCAGTAACATAGCAGAAACGATTAAAATTAAACCACACACACCAGATGAGCAATGACGTCGCAGTCACTACCGGTACGGAAATTGTGATTCTTCAAATCCTTTCTTAGCTCCTCATGGTTATAAATCTCTCCATTTACCTTCAAAAATCAATAACAGAAAATGTTCAGCGTAATATCAAAAATAATTAATATGACTCCACATGGATATAGATCTTCAAGTGTACCGTGACGACAACGGTCTTGTCCTCGTTGAAGAGAGGTTGATCACCGGAGTCAGGATCGACGATCGCAAGACCGTTCATGGGCCAAGTAGTTGTCTCCATGCTGATATATTCCACTCCAGTCAGGTCCTCTGTGCCTTAATCTATAACCAAAATTTTGAAAAGAATAACTATTAAAACCAATTATTGAATATTTGATATTTTCAAAGAGATCACGTAAACTATTCAAAAGGGGGACGTTTTGATTTGCTCAAGCATCACTGTTTCTGTCACTTTCAACAAAAAAGGCCCAAGCATAATACTACAAATGTTATTAGATCACATCAAATCTTTGTTATAATAATCTGAAAGAAACATAACATTGTATTATACGATGTTTAACATCAAACCCGAAGAGAAAACAAACAGATAAAAGTAGTATTGCCTGCGAGAAGCTCAAGAACACGAACTCTCTTCGCCTGAGAATCGTCAGAGCATCCTAAAACGGCAAGAATCCCACACATGTTTCTTTTTGGATGCAATTTTTTTTTTTCAATTTAGGTGCAGAAAATGAAAGATCACGAAGAATAAAAAACATAAATTTCGAAACTATCGGTGATTTTTAAACCCAATAAATAAAACTGACAGATGTCGCGAAAGTGACAATTACACGTACTGCGTTTTTTATCAGTTTTCCCGTGGGATGAGATATTCTCTGCGACTTCATCGCTCTATTTATGGAAGTCCAAACGGCCGCAGTGATGTCGCGTTTGTGCGAAGGGGTCGTGTGTGGGGCCATTTCTTTTTACAAGAAACCGGATAAGTACCGATAACTCTTACGGTTGTTGCACGTATAATTATTCATGAAAAATATGTGAAAACCTGTTCATTCCACCGGTTTTACTAATACTTCATTACTGTTTTGAGATTCAAACCTCAGAAAATACAAATTATATATATATAGTATATTATAAGAACAGTTATAAAATTTTCAATATGTAAATTTATTGTTATGCGGTGGATCTGAGAGGACGACTCAAGATAGTATAATAAATTCTCATGAAATATATAGAATTATTAGTTGAAAGAGTCCATATCTATAACATAAAAAAAAACATCTCTTCTTTTTAAGTTATCCACGTTGTTAAAAAAGGAGGAACATTTTGAACCATCTGTCCCACCCAAAACACAAGCTTTCATGCGTTTATTCTCTCAAACCAAATATATTGACTTCTGTAAGCAATTAAAATGTATCACTGGGCTTTATAAAATTAATAGATTGCAAACCCATAATTTTAGATTTCTTCTTCCTTATACACCTCCAACCGTTGTAGAAACCAGATCTTCATAGATTACATCGCCCGTTGTAATAGTTCGGTCAGCCTTTAATACAGACTTAACTTGAGTTTTTCTGTGATTATCCTAGTCATCCTACTTGAAAGCAATCACTCTATCTCTTCGCATCCCACAATAACCCGTTGAATCTAAATACGTTACTAAAAATTAATGATTTATCAAATCCATCAATGGTGAATTTGTTTATACTTCTTGTCGATTTGATCTTCCCCAACTTTCTACATATAACAAAGAGATGACACAAATAGTCTCCACTTTTTATAACTAGTAAAGAAATACATAGAAGCCAACGAAGAACACAAAAGTCTTTTCTGCTTTTAATTTGGTTTATAGTTTTTACTGTCAAAATAAACTCCAATCGGCCTCTTCCCCTAACAGATTTTCCGATCGACACTGATGTCAAAGCTCCAGCGTAGAAAACCTCCTCTCCGGCGACCACTATCTGTTCCGCGAGCAGATAGGCCGATCGTCTCCGACTTCAATTTCACCACCGCACTACCACTTTGTTCTCTTCGCCACCATATGTTCTCATTCCCACTGGTATGTATCATGTTTTTTTCTCAGTCCTTAACCAACATTTTGTCTACTGTTTATCACTATATAATCTGATATTCCGAAATCTAAAAGGCTTTAGGAGCCGAGGCGCATTTCTATGGAACCATAATAGAATTTCAATTTAGGATTCCAAACCACCCCAATTTGCGTTTCAGTGGTGACGCCATAATCTATTGAGTTCTCGGTCTAAAAGATAGTACAACGGAAGGTCTTCTTAAGAGCAGGATTAACCGGGGTCTCTTAACGTGCGAGTTCTTAGCTTTTTTAAGAGACGTATCTTTAACTTTTAACTAAGAAAACCTAAGAACCGTCTCTTAAATAAGAACCATAAGAGCCGTTCTCTTGGCGGGAAAAATGTAATACCTTGGGAAGGTTTTTAATTTAGAATTGTTTTCTTCGTTTAAATCCTCAAAAATGGAGTAGAGTTGAAAGGGTTTTGTTGAAGAGATTTTGCTTAGGCCTTGACTAGGGATTTTGACTCTTTATGCGATAATTTTCTGAATTTATGCGACATGTTCCTGGTTTTGATTCTTTTGTCAGGAGGAAGGAGCCAGTGCACTTGCACCAGATTTACCTGCTCAAACTGTGTCCCTTTTGCAGAGATCACTACTCAAATTTATTTATTGGAGCTTCTTAGTTTACTGCTTGGCGATGTTACTCGGGAAAATGTCCTGGTTTTGATTTTTTATTTACTTTTTGTCGACGTGGTTGTAGGTCTGTTCCATGAAGCATCAAGAAATAGTTCCATGCAGCTAATAAAATAGATAAGAAATTACGAACAGCCATTACTGAGTTTGAGATATTCACGCAATAACAATACATGGCTATGGCATGTAGTTGGAGCCGGGATTCAATGGTTGTCCACATGTCTACTGATGGTATGAGTTAAGCTACAACCAATATTTATACAATATAACTTAATCTTGTGTCACTAAACAATCTCAACATTTTGTTTGTCAGGTTCATGGATTCGTAGATAAGGTTTGTGCTTGATGCTTATGGTGTGAACAAATCGCAGAAGAATGTGACTAAGAAGGCGAAACATTATCATAGGAAAGGTGTGTATGAGTTACTCTGAAAATTTGTCTGTTATAAGTGGTTTAAATATGGAGATTGTAAAATTTACTATCTTTTGTGTGTTTGAATAGCTAGAGTTGGTGTGGCATAACTCAACAAATGACTCGAAAAAGACTACGACACTCGGTTAGATGGCGTCAATGGAAATGAATTATCGTAGTTCTCTTGTGGAGTGTTTCTTATACCGACCCGAGAAGTGAATCATATGCCTTTTCCAGTCAATGATTAACCAAGTTGCAGATCATTGTGTATATATGTTTTTTCTACAGTTATTTATATCCTCCTATATATTAAATGAGAAGTACATTGACACGTGTCGCTCACACAGCCCTTCTCAGCCGAAATAACGCGATTCTATTGGTTGATTTTTTAAAATTCATTTTTGATTTATTTTTCTAATCGACAAAACTTAAATGGAAAGAACTATAAACACTTACCTTATATTGTATTCTCGGTTCAAAATACATCCTTTTTCGTTGATTTCTCTTTTTAATGCATTGAATACTCATTAAATAAGACAGATTGAAGGGAAACAACCGTAATTGTCGAGAAAATTTGTAGATTATTTGGTAATTATTCGTTGTTAGTTTCCTTATAACAAATATTAGTTAATACAGTAATAATTAGTTGCCTTATAACAAATTAATAAATACCAAAAGAATATTAGTTAATACATGTAATAATTAGTTCCTTATAACAAATAATATTACTTGCGCAAGAATATTAGTTTAATACATGTAATAATTAGTTTCCTTATAACAAATATATTACTTGCGCAAGAATTATTAGTTATACAATGTAATAATTAGTTTCCTTATAACAAATAAATAACTTGCGCAAGAATATTAGTTAATACATGTAATAATTAATTTCCTTATAACAATAAATAACTTGCGCAAGAATATAGTTAATACATTTAATAATTAGTTTCCTTAATTTAGTTAAATATGTAAAAATTAGTTTAACTTTATAATATATTATAGGTGAGTCTCCAATGTCTTTAAACCCACACATTTTTCTCTTTGATCGTACAATGGCAATGGTCTGAGCCAAGAAAACGACACGCAGGGTTGAACTACGTGCAAGATATCTTCAACAGCGCTAAACACCACAACTGTTTCATATACATGGGTTTGTTCATCTAAACGC
The DNA here is from genome assembly GCA_905132765.1 of Moricandia arvensis. NCBI lineage: Eukaryota > Viridiplantae > Streptophyta > Magnoliopsida > Brassicales > Brassicaceae > Moricandia > Moricandia arvensis. The sequence goes on along the minus strand of CAJHQP010003946.1, from coordinate 3,757 downwards.
CTTCTATCGCTACCTCTTTAGCGATATAAACTCTCATCTTCCTTTGTCTCGCCAGGTACGTACGTAAAAGAAAGATGTTCATCATTTTTTTTCCGCTAGACGTTTTCTGATGATTCCAGAATAGGGATCAGCAAAACATGCTAAGGTTATGAGAGAGTTCCAGAAACAATCTGCACAAATGGACATGACTGTAAGTTCAATCAAATCATCTTTTCTTTTACTCCGTGACACACTCAAAAGTAGTCATTTTTTTTTTGTAAGTACACTCAAAAGTAGTCATTCTATCTAATACATATGTTGTTCAGACTGAGATGATGTCAGATTCCATAGATGATGCTTTAGACAATGACGAAACAGAAGATTGACAAATCAGGTACAGTTCTATAAATATCTACTATTTCAAAGGTTTATTATTAAGGAGTCTTTTAATGGTTTACTTGTTAGGTTCTTGATGAAATCGGCATTGATATCGCATCACAGGTTTGTTGGGTTACTCTTCTGCATTAGTTCATTCTCCTTGATGGCTTTCTGACTCTGTTTTGATTCATCTGCAGTTATCATCTGCTCCAAAAGGTAAAATTGGCGAAAGAAGAGCAGAAGATTAGCAGGTATGGTGGTATCATCATCCACTATAAACACACAACTACAACACATCTTCCAGCATCAAAATTAAACCTCTGATATCTCTGCATTGTTCTGAAATCAATGAACTGGAGAAGTGGTTGGCGGGACTTAATCGATGAGCTGAGGAAGAAAACTATTCAGACCAAAAAGATTCATTATGTCTTTCTACAGTTTGATTGGAGATATATAAAACAGTTAAACAAATATTACTGATTATATTTTTCTTTGAATTTTCCCTCTGCATCCAATAGACGATTCTGTTAACATTCCCATATTACCCACATTTTAAAAGGGGCAAATTAGATTTTAACTCGGACGTCCGTGCAGAAAATTTTCTAATTATAAAATGTATCAGATTATTACAAATGTTATAAATATAAAATTATATTTAATGTTATATAATGTGTAAATCAATAATATTTTTGTTATATTTCTTATTCAATATTTTTAATACATATAGTGATTTGGTTAAAATATTTTACTTTGTTATTAATTTTCATTACTTACTAATATATTTTCGAGTTAGGTACAATAAAATAACCAAATGAAATAATCAAATAGAGAAACTTTTCATAATATGATTTTATTTATTTATAAATTTTGCATATAATATATTTTAAAATATTTTTATTTATATTATATAAAGAAATATATTTAAGATCATTTCTATTTACATGTTGTGTATAAGAAAATATACTTTAACATATATCATTTTACTATTTTACGAAATTTATAAGGTAAAAAAATGTTTTGTTTAAATAATATAGACTTATTTTTTAGTAAATTTTATACATAGTAGTATCTATCAATATTATTTTAGTAAATTTAATTGATATAGAATATTTTTTAGATGTTATGATATTAAGCTTATTTTTTAAAAATTAAGACTTCAAAATTATTAGATTGCTTTAATTTTTAAAACATATATTAATAATTTTTTCGTGGTGCATTTAAATGTTATTTTTTATTATCTATGATTTTATATTTTGTAAAATTTCAATATATGATTTTGAGTTTAAATATTTATTTTCAAAATTTTATATTTTGCCAAGAAAACTTTACAAAATTACAAAAACTATTTTTGAGTTTTGGAATTTTGAATTTTTTTTGTGACTACATCTAATCTATTAAGTGGATTAAAGCTTATAAATTAATAAATAGATAAAAATAGGACCATAAATTAACCGCTACATGCTTATAAATTAATAGATAGATAAAAATAGGACCCTAAAGCTTATAAAATTAATAGATAGATGCACACTTTTAAGTGGTCCTACTATGGCGGGCATAAACAGATTCAAATTATGGATTAAGTAGTGATCCACTAGCACTCTGCTAAATTCAACTCTTAAAATGCCATTAAGCACTCAATTTTCCTTGGTGCACCCACTGTTCGTGGACCCCACTGACTACGTGGCGGCTCGCGATTAGTTTTTTTCTTTCTTTTTTTATAAAAAAAATCAAAAGAAAATAAATAAAATAATAAGCACCCTTTAAACAAAGTCTTAGGTTAATGGTGCTCTTGATATAACTATTGAATTGCCCCAACAAACAAGGCATATGAGACTAGCTTTGGCTTGAATTATCTTATTTTCATAAAATTATATTATGTAAAATTTGAATTTTATTATATATACTTTATAAATAAATGTTTTTATAAAAAAAAGATACATATGTATAGATATCTAATTTTTGGTAAATAAATTTTTGAATAAAAATACATCTCGGCGCTTTAAAGTGCGGGTAAAATCTAACAATAAAATTATTATTAAATATATAATAAAAATATAAAACAAAAGAAAATAATAAAAATATTAAAATGTCTAATATGAATAATGAAATTAAATTAAAATTTCAAATAAAAAAACAAAACCTTGAAAAAAATCGAATAACATCGTGAGGCAATAAAATAAAATAAAGTAAATAAAATAATAATATATTTATTTCAAACTCAATCACTCAACTCAAATATATTTTTGTTTAGTATGCATTCTCTCAAATATTGATCATTACGCTTACAACAAATGATAAATTATTTTTACTAAAAATTTGTATGACTAAAAATTTGTATTGGCTAACTTTTGTAAAATAGAACATCAAATTCATAATATATCCACCATTCATGTAAACATTCATAAATTATAAAATTTAAATATATAAATTTAATTCGAAATTATATAACATAATGGGGTCAGTCCATAGGTTACATGACTGCTAATACATGAAACTACTAGAATGGCGGCTTTAGGGGGATGAACCATTGCATAGAACTTTGGGTTTAATTTGAATCTCGCATTCTTACTTTGGTTTGTACTCTATTTTCTTTTTTTCGGCATTACCATTGGGAGTATTAATCTCAATTGTTTATTTTGTTAATCGAAATGACATTTGAGTTTTTTTGTGTGTATACATTGCATATGTCTTATGTTATCTCTATTCGTTAATCAATCAGATAAAATCTTAGATACCTTAGTCGATTTGATTTGTAATATAAGAATAGTTATGGCGTCGACGGATGATAATTAAAAAAAACATAATTGTATATATGAAAAAATACAATTATAGTATAGTCATTATGTTTTCCAATTTTGACAACCGACGTTTTATTAGGTGCAACAGAAAACAAAAAAACATAAAATTGCAGAGAAACAAATGTGAGAAAGAGATCGAGAAACAGAAAAAAGAAAGCAAAAATCTCAGGAACTTCACTTGGAAACTCATCAGCCTTTTCCAACAAAAGTGTTGGATAGAAGCGCAATTGTAGGATGCGAGGTTGTACGATATTCACCAATAGCTTCGTAGATCTTGAACAACTGGACGACAATTGTATCTCACGGAGGTGGAAGTGAGAGACAAAGGTTCCACCTAAATGAAACCTGAGTTAAACTAAATGTTAAACAAAATCAAAAATTAGTCGGGGGCACGTGCCCCCGTACGTCTTTAGCTACATGCGCCCCTGGCCCGCACAGGTGCGGGCTCACCTAGTATGCTTTAATAGAGCAGTCTCAAACTAGAAATAAACTAAAAAGAGAATGTTTAATTTGAGATGTGTAAACGTCTGCGGTTGATGAGACTGTAAGAGAACAAAACATGTTTTAATACCATAAAGTATTTGCGCAGACAAAGATCGCTG
>CAJHQP010003945.1:0-60725 GCA_905132765.1 Moricandia arvensis | reverse complement strand
GACACCTCTTTGAATCTTCTAACCTGGAAGACATAGCTGAAGCACTATATGAGGTAAATACTACGATCACAGAGTCAATAAACAATAACTTTACTGCTTCGTTCACGAAATGGAAGGTTAAATTGGCTCTTTTTTTATGCATCCGGAAAAAGCTCCTGGATCAGATGAGATGACATCTCAGTTTTATCAGAAATTCTGGGATATTGTAAAGGAAGATTTAACTCATATGGTTAATCAATTCCTTTTGGATGGATCAATAGCGAGTGGTCTAAATGATACAAATATATGTCTCATCCCAAAGACAACGAAACCTAATGAGATGTCCCAGTTCCAACCCATAATTCTATGTAAGGTCAGTTACAAGATTGTCTCTAAGGTCTTATGCTAGAGATTAAAGAAAGTTCTACCAGATAAAATCTCCGAAACCCAGTCAGCCTTTGTAGCGGGAAGACAAATTACATACAATATGATGATTGCCCAAAAATGTTTCATGCCCTACGAACTAAGCCAAGTGGAAGAAACAAGAGAATGGCCATTAAGACAAACATGAACAAGGCGTATGATAGAATGGAGTGGTCGTTCATTGAAGCTTTTATGCGTAAGATGGGTTCTTCGAATATTTGGATTCCATGGATAATGAGGTGTGTTACATCGGTGAAATATAAGGTGCTCATGAATGGACAACCTAAGGGAAATATTTCTCTAGGAAGGGGCTTATGCCAAGGAGATCCTTTGTATCCTTTCATATTTATTCTATGCACAGAAGCACTCGTTAGCCTTCTTAATCATGCAGAGAACCAAGGGAAGATAACAAGGATGCGGTCTACACGCGCATGTCCCTCGGTATCCCACTTTCGCTTTGCTGATGATAGCCTTTTCTTCTAAAGGCGAAGCCTCATTAATGTGAAGAAGTGATGAAACTGGTCAGGAAGTATGAACACACATCTTGACAACGCATTAACGTTGCTAAACCGTCTATACTCTTTGGTAAGAGGATTAATGCAAATGATAGACAGCAGATCAAAGATACTCTTGGTATTCAAAATGAATGAGGAATGGGGACCTACTTAGCCATCCCAGAAGACATAAGTGGATCCAAATATAAGCTCTTCACTTTCTTGAAAGACAATTTAAAGCATAGAATGAATGGATGGACTGGCAGATGGTTTCAAAAGGTGGAAAGGAAGTCTTGATTAAATCAATCTTGCTAGCTCTTCCGACATATGTAATGTCTAGTTTCCTGCTGCCGCAAGAGATATGAAAAAATTTAGCAAGTGTCATTGCACAATTTTGGTGAAGCTCGAACCCCCAAAAGAGAGGAATTCATTGGAAAAAGTGGGAAAAGGTTTGCTTACCAAGGGAGGAAGGTGGGATTAATTTTCGAATGATCCATGAATTTAACCTTGATTTACTGGCAAAAGAGCTCTGGAGGTTAGTGCAGTATCCCGATTCGCTGGTGGCAAGGGTTCTAAAAGGAAGATACTACAAAATGAACTCACATTTGCGAAACATCTCTGTGAGCTGCCCATCATACGTGTGGAACGGTATTTCAGCAGCAAGGAAGCTACTTTTATTGGGAGTCAGACATAAGATACATTCAGGATACGAGGTCAAGGTGTGGGAGGATCCTTGGATCCCTACTTCACAGCTAGGCCGGCCAGACCTCTGGCCCCGGTCCTAAACCCAAACATGAGAGTAAGTGATTTGATTAATTAGGAACTGAATGAGTGGAATGTGGGGCTACTTGAAGATTATGTCAACCTTGTTGATATACCTTACATAAGGAGTCTAACCATAAGCACGGCTCATCGTCGTGATACCTTCTGTTGGAACTATACCAAAAACGGTAAGTACATAGTCAAATCAGGTTATTGGGTGGCACGAAACTTACTGAAGGCTGAGATGGAAAAGGAGACAATGGAAACTAGTATAACAAAGCTCCAAACCTTTGCTTGGATGATAAAAGATCCAAAAAAGATATGGCATCTTATATGGCAACTGGTAACTGGCCATGTGGCGGTTATGAAGAACCTGACAAGGCGTAACATGAGATGTGATAACTACTGTCCACGCTGTGGAGAACTTGAAGAATCTGTCACCCATGCGATTTTTGAATGCCCACCAGCTTTACAAGTCTGGTGTATATCAGCAACACCAACAAGTCAGGACACCTTCTATCTCCCGAGCATCTATGCTAATATGGATTACCTCTTCGGGAGGAAAAACAACATTATCGAACCAGAATCAGACATGGATCGTTATCCGTGAATAATATGGTACATTTGGAAGGCCATAAATGATAAAATATTTAGGGGAATCGACAGAGATCCTTTGGAGCTAGTTCATTATGCTGAAAGTGAGTGTCAAGCATGGTTCAAAGCAAATGAGAGAGAATCACAAGCCCCACTGGACGATACTGCAGAAAAAACCTCAAGTCTTAAGCTTGTAGAATATCTGTATGATAGATGGATCATGGACACTTACAACACAATTTAGTGGATGTGGGTGGGTATGGATGGATAGATTGGGAAAGGTTGGACTTATGGGTATACGGAATTGCATCCGCAGAGAATCCGTTCTGTATTCTGAGTTGGAAGCGCTAGGTTGGGCGATGGAGAATATGCTTCAGCATTCGACTTGTCAGAGCTTTGGTACGGACTGCAAGGATTTGATCGCCATGATCAAGGAACCCATGTCTGGCCAGGATTTGCAACAAAACTGGAGAAGATAGAGACACTGAAGATTTGCTTCCCGAACTTCAAGATCACCTATGTCCAAGAACGCAAAACCAAATTTTAGATTCATTAGCTCTGACTGCTAGGTCTTTCCATAGGGAGCTCGATTTCATTGATTGTTCTATTCTGATCTTGTTACCCAAACCACCTTTAGTTTGAATAATAAAACAGTTTTTTGACGGAAAAAAAATGAAGCCGTAGTTAAAGACAAAAATATTGGGTATCATCCGGGTTATAAAGAACCTATTTCAATCACTCGATTTTCTTCTTTTCTATTCTTTAGAATTATGGTATTCGCATATTGATCCATTGAAATCTACATGGATCCATGAGAGTCTTTGAAAAGTTTGTATATATGCATTTCTTAACTTTTAATATTTCCAAATATAAGGGGTACATCATACTATACATTAAAGGTTATCTCATTGGACTTTACACGAGTACTCTACCGGTAAAATATCTAGCTCTTCAGCTCACTAAGTTTATGAGATTTTGATTTACCACGATTTGAAAATCATTTCACTTGAACAATTAAGCCTTTGTTCAAGTCGGTTTCAGCTCATAAATATTTTTATTACAAGCATTTCTAACTTACTGATGGTTTGTGTTTCATTTCCAAAAAGATGATTTGAGGAAGTAGGAAGCATGTGTGTTTCTATTGGAGTGGATCACCAAACACTTCTAGTAAAGCTAAATTGGCCTGATGAAGTATGTTTGCCTAAAAAGGATTAGTGGGTAGTTGAAGATGTCAAGATCATTTAACTTTCACCTAATATAGAAGTTATTTATGGCTTGATTTGGTTTGCTTTTTATAGGAGAAGCGACTTTTTGGGATGTGTTTGATCCAAAAATGGTGTTTTTTTTGTAGAATCATAACAATAAAAGATTTAAGAATTGGATTCTTAAATCCTTGAGGCTTAGGAGAAATCAACAAAGAAATCGAATGAGAATAAAACATCAAAGAGATTTATTGATATGAAGATTCATTACAATGTGTGAGTACAAAAGTAAAGTGAATCTATAAATCCCTAAAAAGTGTTCTTAGTCTAAAAATGAGAAGAGAATCCCCTTTCTAAAGAGGAGGTAGCTCCCTATTTATAGAAATGAGAGGCCTAGGGCTTTCTAATGACATGAGCCCAATTCATTGTCTAATGGGCCTTGGGAAAGATGTGAATCCATCCCCAACAATAACCCCCCAAGTTCGTAGAGAGAGACGAAGTCGATCTCTGTGAATTTTACGAATAAGGTTTATTAGACAATAATTAGACACATTTATGCCCATGACGGTTTAGGCGAGTTTATTTTGAACTTGTGCCTAGTAAAAGGCGAGTTTGCTTTAAACTCGTGCTTAATGAAAGACAAGTTTACTAGACTCATGCCGAGACGAAGGCGAGTTTACTGAACTCGTGCCTAGTAGAAGGAGAGATTATGTAAACTCGTGCCTAGCCAAGGATGAGTTTTTGTAAACTCGTGTCTAACAATAAGCAAGTCGATTGCAAACTCGTGCCTAATAAAAAGCAAGTTCAATTTAAACTCGTGCCTAGTATACAAGTTTACCGAACTATTGCCGACCCGAAGTCTTGTGTTGAGATCGTGTGTGCCGAGCAAGTCGTTGGCTTGTGTGTTCGTCAGGCTATGATGACGTTGAGAAACGTGGTGTCTTGCGCCGTTTGTATTGCTCCTGACGGGCTCGTAGCTGAAAGCTCATTTTTCAAAGCGTGAGAACATGATGGTGGCAACTGCTCGTTGGTCCTCTTTTCTCTTTGGCTTAACGATCTCTGATTCATGAAAAGCACGATCATGATTAGACCAATATAAACCAAAAGAAATACCCAACTTTGCATAATTAATATGTGAACCATCAAACTTGTTTTTGCTTAACGCTCATGAGTTGCACATGATGACACGATAATTGTAAATTATTAGTACCATAAGCCACCAGAAATAAACAATGACACGAGTCACTTCATAAAGGTTATATGAGAATGAGCAACTAAGAAATTACTTAATAATTTAAACCAAGGCTATCATGGCTACCATAAGACATATATGTAATTTAAAATGCTTAAAACAGGTGATGGTTTAATAAAAACTTATCTTTGTGGAGAAGAAGAACGAGCATTATTTGCATCTCGCTGTAAGAAACAGAGGCAGCCCAAGAACGTGGCGTTGCCAAGTTCGTTGAAAAGCTTGTCGTGAAGACGTCCTTGTTCACAGAAAGCTTTGTTGGGACAATAATCGTCCTCGTCGGCGGGCTGACGAGCTCGGGCAAGTCAGGCGAACCAGCCGCTAAGAAATAAACTCATGCTGATCAACACTAGAAAATTCTTCTGATGGTGGGTTCCAGCTTTTTGTTCCTTCGCTTCTCTTTTTTTTTTTATTTGTTGAGGCCCAGTCCACTTATTGTAAAGAAAAAGAAAATATTTTGCGTTGAACTCGGCTTCTTCTTTCTGAGATAGAACTTGATACCGCCGAGATGAACCCAAGACGCCGAGATGAACCCAAGACCGCTGATTTCATGTTCGATGATTCGGCTAAATCACAAAGAATATCGCATTACCAAAGCCGAGAAGGAAATTCTTGAAACAGCTTCTCCTATCTTGTGAAGAATAAGCCAGAAGGTGTAAGCCGAGAAGAGACATTGAGCTCGAACTCATATCTTCTTCAGTCTCTTGTAGGCAAAGAGTTGCAAGACCGAATTATCTATTTGACGAGATGCCCAGATGAATAGCTACGGACCGAGAGTAGTTGATCTTGCCAGGATGGAGACTTTGCCGAGACGGAGCTCTGTTTCACTTTGGCGAGCTTTGGCATGTGATGAGCTTGGATCAATCTCTGCCAATGGGTTTCGATCTCAGCATAAACCTGAAACTTGGTAGAGACAATGAATCTGCAAATCTAGAGGTCATAAGGTGAATTCCAGAACGGGTTCTCAAGCTCCAATCAACAGAAGCGCAAGGGCGAGGAGTCACGAAAGAGCAACAAGAGGCAGTGGAAGAGTGTAAGATAGTGGTGTCAAGAACTGAAATCCCTATGCCTCAAACTGTGAGCAGGAGCAGATCAGCAGCTTTGCTTGACTCCAAAGCTTGTTCTCGTCGAACTCTTCTTATCTCAAGTTCGTGTTGGTTGCCGGTCACATGTCTGCCTCTCGGTTCTGATTTTTTTTTTCTTTTTGGCTCGACGATCACAGTTGGATACAAGAGTAAGTGAAATCACGAGACTTTGAGTTTGTTTCTCAAAGAATGGCTTTTGCCGAGAAGAACCACCATGTTTGCTTACGATCGTTGGAGAAGCACCAATGTTGAATGAGTTCGTCATCTTTAAGAACGAGGTGAGATAAAGACTTGAGCTTTGCCAAGATAAAGTCTTGAGCTTTGCCCAAAACCAAACTCTTGTCGATTGAGTTATAGATGGCAAGATTCAAAAGTTTCAAACTTTGGTGGGTCTTTGGACATCAACAATAAGGTTTCATGAGAAAGCTTCCTCCTTTGTAGGCCAACAGATCCACCCTCTTGTAAGAACACTTGGGTTCAAAAGCATAACCAAAATCCCGATATCCTTGTCAAGCTTTACTCAGCCTTAGGTGATATCTCTAGTGCACGCCAAGTGCTCGACGAAACGCCTGAGAAACAAAATGTTGTCTTGCGGAGGGCTATTATTGCAGGTTCACCGAGGATGAGAAAGCTTTGCAGGCTACTGAGCTGTTTCAGGAATGGAAGAAGAAAGAGTCGATCTTGATTATGATTCTCCTTTTTTTTTAACACTCCATCTAGGATTCTCCCAAGTTTGATATGATTTGAAGATAGTTCTCCATGGCCCTCTCTTTCTAGCGCCAACTGTTTGATCCAAAAATGGTGTTTTTTTTGTAGAATCATAACAATAAAAGATTTAAGAATTGGATTCTTAAATCCTTGAGGCTTAGGAGAAATCAACAAAGAAATCGAATGAGAATAAAACATCAAAGAGATTTATTGATATGAAGATTCATTACAATGTGTGAGTACAAAAGTAAAGTGAATCTATAAATCCCTAAGAAGTGTTCTTAATCTAAAAATGAGAAGAGAATCCTCTTTCTAAAGAGGAGGTAGCTCCCTATTTATAGAAATGAGAGGCCTATAGCTTTCTAATGACATGAGCCCAATTCATTATCTAATGGGCCTTGGGAAAGATGTGAATCCATCCCCAACAGGATGTTTGAGATACGATATGTTTTTGGAATTGGAGCAAATGGTTAAAGCTCCATTCTTCTTGCAAATGAATTTATTCTTTTGTATGGAAGTAAAACTGAGAAGTTTACATAACTCTTGTTGTTACAAAGAAACATAGTTCTGGTCAGATTATTGACTCCCACTGGTGGGGTGTAAATTTCACACTACCCTAACTGCAAAGAAACAACAAATATATTATATAATCCGGGGCTATCGACTAGAAAATTGTATGATCACATAAGAAACTAAAGAATTTAGTTAAACTGGAAATTTCAATAAAAATTACTACCTCCGTTACATTTTAAATGTTGTTGGAAACTAAAAAAAATTGTTTCAAAATAAATATTTTTTTATAATTTTAGTGCAAAATTCATTAGTGTTATATGCTATTCTATGTTTCTATTGGTTGAAATAATGTTAGGTGTATAGGTAATGATGTTTTTATTTAGAAAATATACAAAACTAAATATTTTCTTAATTTGTATGAACAAATCTAAAACTATAATTAAAATGAAATGGATAGAATATCATTGGTGAATGCAAATTTATAAGAAAATACAAAAGAGATTAATTTGATGACAAAAAGTAAATTAAATTTCTGTCAAATTATTTTCAATGACTATTTTTATTAAATTTTGTATTACAAATTGTTTAAAAAAAATCACCACTCCGACTAATTATGGATCCAAATCTAGTATACTTTACATAAGTTTTTTTTTTAAAAGTTACTTTATAAATGTTACAATTTAAAATTGATACATACATAATATTTTTTACATACATATACATACATGTTAGAAAGTAAAGCAAAAAAAAAGTTAAATATCTGACATAAAGATGGAGTACTTTTTTATCACGATAAAGATACAAAATGAATTTTAGTATGAGTTCACAAAAGGCGAGATGGTAATATTCATCCAGTAAGAAATAAACGTGTTGATATATGAAAAATATGCTTCTTTGTTTGAGCTTGTTTTGCGAAAAAAAAAAATCCTTTGCGAGTTACTAGATCTGGCTTTGTAGACCACTTTGGCACTATAATAGGTATTTCATAGAGTTTTAAACTCACTAAGCTCAGATACAAAAGCTTGTTAATCCTTGGACGTATCAATCATTTTGACTAATTCTTGAGAATGAGTAACGAAATTGTTGCAATAGCGCCGATTGTGAGATAAGTATTTTAAAGCCTATGTCAAATTCTTAAGTTCAACATAAGAATACATATAACTAGTATATACGTCATAAAGAGTTTTTATATAATAACGATTAGCTAAATATGATGTGTGAAATAAGCGCCATATATAGCCTAATTTTCCTCACTATTTTATGAAATAAGTGATAATGGCAGATTGATTATTTTAAATGTTTAGAATTCAAAAAGAGATTTATTTTTACGAAAGTATAGTTTATTACATAGCGCGTTGGTTGACTCATCGTATCATTTATGTTAGTCTCTTCTAGACATTAAGTGATTTGATTATTTGTCACCAACATATTTATTTAACCAAAAAAAGATAACATAACTTTGAATAATTATGATATATCATCACTTAATTATAACATATATAATTTCCTTTATAAACGTTTATATTTTTGTTAAATTTTTTAAACATGGTAGTAACTAATAACTCCTACATAAACCATTAAAGAACTTTTTTCAAAAAAATACTTTTGTAATTTTTTTAAATAGTAATGACTAATTTTTATATTTATGTTTCTGAAATTTAGTATATATATATATATGTATATATTTTTATAAAAAAATATTTTATCAAAATTATTTTTAAGTGTGCCTAACAAATATAAAAAAACCATAATAATGAAATATATTTTTTTCATATTTAGTTGATTGAAGTTTTATTTAAATTTTGCGCTTAACTAAGTAAATGAAAAATATATATCTTTTACCAATTTAAAAATTTTAAACTGAAATAAACAAAAATGTATTAAACTTTATCTAGATTTAAATATACAATTTTAAAACTAATGGATAAGATACAAATTTAACTAAATATTCATTATCATATAACTAAAATATTATTCTTAGCAAATATAATTTTAATTCTAGCGGACTTTAAATAAAATAAATATGAATAACTAAAATAAATCAAAAGAAACAAGAATACATATAATTACATTTCTGATTTTGGTTTTTGCAAAGAAATAAAATTAAAATAAGATAATATCGAAATGTAACCAAATATTAGTTTTGAATTAAAATAAAGTTATATTTATTTATTTTTATCATGGCCCAGGAAAAATTCTAGTTAAAAATTATTTCTTTCAAGCGTTACCCCATTACTGATACCTATCTCTTGTGCCATGACTACTATTATTCTTATTACTTTTTGGTTAAAGGATCTAAAGAAGGTGATGAATGTGCGGGAAAAGTAAGAATTATGCGATGCATTACCAAAAAGAAAAAAAAAAGACCAAGAAAGCATGACCATTAAAATATATATAAGATGGAAAAAGCACTGCATGATTTAAACCTGCCGTGGATACTATTTTATTTCTACGAGAAGTTATCAAACAGTCAAACTGCACTTTAACAATTTTTAACACTGATATATCATGAAATTAATAATTATAAGAAATATTATATAGATAATTATAAAAAATTTAAATAGAAGATATTACATAGACTCAATTGTCAAATGGAAAATTTGACAAATATAATCTATATATTCTTTTGAAACATAAATGTATACCATATATTTTCAATAAAATGCAAAACTAATGTAAAAGAGTTGTAAAATTACTAATTACTCCTTACTGACAAAAAATTAGAAAGTTTTCTTACAATTATAACATTTAGAAATCTATTTTTAATGGATAGAAGTCTACACGGTATTAACCGTGTAAACTGATTCCAAAGTTTATATATAATTTCTTCTAATAATTTAATTTAATAAATATAAAAATATATTTTATGTATTTTTTTAATAAATAATCAATAGAAGAACCAATATGAGATTTATAAATTTGAACAAAAAGAATATGAGATATATAAATTAAATTTAATATAATTAAATATATATATATATATATATTGAGTTAATAACAATGTATTGGACAATGCTTATTGTTTAGTAACAAAAGGTTCTAACATATAATGTCTTTTAGGGTTTAGATTTTAGATTTAGATTTTTTTTTTGTTTTATTAACCTGAATTTACATATCAATGTTAAGTAATTTATATTTTATATATTTTGATATTTGATACAATAATTAATTGAGACTTTTTGGTTATCAAGTACACATTTGGAGTTTGGAGCACGCAGATTTAGGGTACAATTAGACGTCTTTGTAGTATAATAGTATTTGAAAGTAAAAAAAAATTGTTGTAAATTAAATTTAGTGTTTACGAAAAATGTGAAATCATCTAGTGTAATTAGAAGAATGAAGAACAAAAAAGTAAATTTATATATTAATTCTTGTAAAAAATAAAGAACAAAACGGTGCTAGTAGACTAATTTGTAAGTCAACTAAACAGAAAACAATTTGAGATTACAAAAATCAAAATAATTTTGATGAATTTTAGTTTTTTAACACTGAATTTAAATGCTAATCTTCAAACTAATATTAAAAAAATTAAGATCATATATTAAAATCATTAAAAAAATAATAAAAACAATAATAAATTATCATTGTAGACTTCCAAAAGAAATCTTCATTATCATAAATTTTAACTTAGTTACAATTTTGTCACCCTATATAAATGAAATTTACACGATCTCGTTCTAAAGTAGCTGAACAAGTTTTTAAAAACTCTCTCACTTCTCTCTAAATTATTTGAACGTGCAAAATTCTTACTTTTCCCGCATAATTATTTGAACGTGCAAAAAAACTTTTTTGCATCGCATAATTTGTTTAATTTGTTAGTAATTATCTCGTTCTTTTGCACGTTCAAATAATTTGAAATGTTCATAATTATCTCAGTCACTCTCTCACCTCTCTCTAAATTATTTGAACGTGCAAAAAAACTTTTGTTTAATTTGTTAATTTTTCTCATATCTTTCTTACAATATTATCTTGTTTCTAAAGGTATAATCATTTTAATTGGTCTCCTAACATTATATCATCTATATTCCTACGTAATTCGAGTTTTCTTTAGAATTCATTGACGAAAAAGAAAAAAAAAGTGATGGAAATAAAAATCAAAACCAATACAGAACATGGAGACTGAAGAAAACTGATAAATTCACCATTGGTCTCTTTTTTTCTTCTTTTCCTCCAAATACCAAAATATTCCAACTTGGAGGGTGTTTCCTTTCGTGCATGCAAAACGTTTTGTATAATAAATTTGTTTTTCAATTTTTAACTTTCAAAGTTGCTTTAACGAAAAGTACTGTTTAAATAACAAACCCTCTCTTTTTAAAATAGACAAGTAAAGCATATAAATTTTTTCCGCGTAATGAAAAGTGACTGAGATCTGGCTATAAATAGCGGAGTAGAGAATGTCTCCAAACATATCAAGTAAAAATTGTATTTATATCACTCGCTACATCCTTTGTTTTAGAAAGCACCTCTCAAGGTCCGTCTAGAAACTAATCATTCTAATCTCTTCATTATCCAAATAAGTATTATATCCATGCCTCTATTTCAATTTTGAATGCATTCAGTCACGCATGTATTTGGTAAAGTTTTCCAACGTTTTCTTGTATTTTATTTTCTAAATTCTTTATTTGTTTTTTTGTCCTAAGAACGAAAACAAATGTCGACTGAGTCGTATGAAGATGCCCTTGAAAGACTCGCCGACTTTCTCAGGTACACAAACTCCCTTTCTCTCGCAAAGCAGACCAAACATCATGGGCTTTCCAGGTTGTGTAATGATCACAACCGTAGATCATTGCCCCATATCTTGACCCATTATTCTTGTCATCTAAATTATGTGTAATATGAAAATCTGAATTAATTTGCAGTGAAAATTCGGATCTCGGGAACGTGGCGGCCGTAAAGATCAAGAAGTTATTTTGTGAGCTAGAGGAACATAAATCCAACAAGTCATCAGATGCCGTAGAACAAATCCAATCCGGATTTATCCATTTCAAGACTCACAAATATTTGTAAGTTTTATTCCTAATTTCAGTATACATTTAAAATGGATAAAATCCACCTTTTCCCCCCACACTTGTATAATAATAATAATGCTTATAAATAATTTAACTAATCTACTTACCTAATCAAAAGAGCATAATACTATATTTAACTAATCTACTTACCTAACCAAAAGATCATAATACGGAAAAATAGTTTATTTTAGTATATATTTTTAAATGTGTATATGTTAAATGCTTGCTCATTATAGTGTTGGTTTCATAAATTTCCAGGAAGAAACCTTCGTTGTACAATGCACTTGCCAAGAGCCAGAGCCCCAAGGTTTTGATTATTCAACCTTTTCCTTTGCTTGTTTTCCTTTTCTCGTTTCATTTTTCTCTTTTTAGCCAAAAAGGTTATGAAGCAGAAGAAAATGATTAGTCCAGTAAAGATGATGATAACTTCATGGGCAAGCTACTAAACACCCAAAAAAAAGAAGAAGAAAAAATAGAAACCCTAACTCTAGAAAGGAGTGTTAAGACTGCTTGATAGATATCCTTTACCAAGTGTGAAGTTGTTTTGCAGTTTCTGGTGTTTGCTTGTTCGGATTCCCGAGTTAGCCCTTCTCACATCTTGAATTTCCAACCTGGTGAAGCCTTTGTCATTAGAAACATTGCAAACATGGTTCCACCTTTTGACAAGGTCTTTTCATGTCTTTCTAATTAGCTTCACATAAACATCACAAGTTGTTATTAGTGGTTGAATAACACAAGCTTTGTCTTTTGAAACTTACAGACCCAACACTCTGGTACTGGTGCGGCTATGGAATATCCAATTACAAAACTCAACGTACGTAATAATTAATTAATGGTTATGCTCGATATAATTGCTTCTTAGAGATATTTTCTCTTGTGTTGCTCTTTTTGATCTAACATGGTCGGCCATAAGATACTTAGTGAAAACCTGATGTGACCTAGTTTTAACCCTAAGATATATAATGTAATGTTTTGTCATTATCAGGTGGAGAACATTCTAGTTATTGGTCACAGCCGTTGTGGTGGAATAGAGGCACTCATGTCTATTAAAGATGATGCAGCTCCTAATAAGAGGTAACCAATCTTAAAACACTAATATAATCAAATATCTTATAAGTACATGATCAAGAATGAGAAAGTTTTGGTTCACTAACTTCATTGAATTCTTTGAAATAGCAGTATCTTCATAGAAAACTGGGTCAAGATCGGTACATCTGCCAAGAACAAGATTAAGAAGGAGTTTAAAGACCTAAGCTTCAAGGAACAGTGCACCCATTGTGAAAAGGTACATAATAAGAAGATAAAATTACACAATATTTGTCTCTGTTTTCTGTCTTGGGTTGGGTTTGTAACTGAGATCGCCTTGGATTTCCAGGAAGCGGTGAACGTTACCTTGGGGAATCTGTTGTCTTATCCATTCGTGAGAGAAAGAGTGGAGAAGGGCAAGATAGCTTTGAGAGGAGCTCACTACGATTTTGTGAATGGGACATTTGAACTTTGGGAACTCGACGTCAAGACCACCCCTGCCTTTGCCTTTTCTTAAATAATTCCTACTTACCTTTTCTCTATGATGCTTCTAAGTGTGTTCTTATTATTGACTTACTTCTGATTCTTATTTCTCATTATTATTTATGTTTCTGTGTGAAAAGAAATGAATAAACTATCATCAACCAACGAGTCTTTCAACCAACTGTCATCTTCATTAAAAAACATATTAGATGTGATCTTGCAAATGGAGATTAGATCATAATCATTTGGTCTGATAAGTGAGACTGTTTCATGTGATGAAGTAGATAGGGTTTCAGATACATATTTTGATGGTGATTTACACTTGTGATTATGAACAATGACATTATGCAAAATTTATTGGTTCATTCTTTTCATTCACTCTCTCTCAATCCTGGAGTTCAAAATATTTAAAGTTCAACAGCTCACTTTTCTTCCAAAATTCTAACTCAGATGAGGTCCAATGGCTAGCCAAAATGTGAATCAAACATTTTCATTCCAAATACTTTCAAGATTTTGCACATGTCAAGTTATTCCAAAGATATCTCACTCAAGCAAAATAATGAGGATTCAAGGAAAAGTTTGGGTTTAAGGGTATGCAATGACCATTTAGCTTAACAAAGTTTGGTAGAATGGAATGAGATAACCCAACTATGTATGTGAACCCTTGATCAAGTATGAAAATGCCCAAACGCAAGTGAATTTAAGTTCATTATGTCTCAAGTAATTTGGAGTTTGTTTCAAGAACAAGTAAATATCAAACACTCAACAAATTTCAAGAAAAATTTTCAAGGTTCGAAGGATACAAGCTTCTAAAGAGATGTTTAAGATAGTTGACATGTTTGGCTAGGGTATCATATTGAATTCTAGACATGTGTGTGTTTTTGAGGCAATTCAATCACAACTCTCTATTTACAATTTTTTTTTTGTTTTTTTTTCTCTATGTACAATATCTATGTACAATGCAAGACTTAAATTTAGAATTTCAATAAAAACAGAAAAATCATTAGACACTTGGTACCTCTCCCAAACTTAAATCACATAATTTATTTGAGACTAAGAGAGAAGGAGATATCGAAAAAGAAAGAGAATGAAATCAAAATATTTACAAATTTGGGGATGCACTTACTTGGAGGTGGAATGGCTGAGAGAAAGGAACAAGAAGAGAGATGAACTTGGCCTTTGGAGATTTTGACATGCATCTTGGAAAGATGGAGAATTTCCCTCCAAAGTTGTTGGTAGTTTTCTTGTATCAGTCCAATGATCCTAAACTTATTCAAACACACCCAAAAAAAAATGATTGAGAGAAATATTTACAAAAGATACCATGAAACTTCCTCCTAAGTGAGTTTGTTTTAAGTTTCTAACTTGACTTTCCTTCCACTTGGCTAACAAAGAGGAAAATCTTTCTCACCTTCAAGAGGGATGGTGAGAATCTTAGAGAGAAGTTCATAAATCTTGATTGGTTCAACTTAAAGATGATGAGTTATGATGGTCTTGTACTTGAAAATGGTTTAGGCTTTTCCTTGCAGATCACCTTGTAGTTTATTGCTCTTAATCTTTAAAACGTGTAGGGTAAAATTTTGGGATGAATGCATAAGAGGTGGAGTTAAATTGGCTTTACGCACCTCCTTATTTGAGCATTTTCACATGCTCTTCAAACATCTCTTGAAGATTCTCTCCAATAAAGCTTTCTTTGTCTAATTTGTTTTTCATTTGGAGTAGACTTTGCTTCTTTTGTAACCTCCTTCACTTCATCCCTTTTCTCATTAGTAGACAACTCCCCAGTTGTGATTGTTTTGCAGTACTTGGTTTGAATGAATGGAGAGGTGATTGGGTAGAAGACAATTTTGTTGATGTTGTGCAAAGTCACCTTCTTGTTGGGAAGTTGATGTAGCTTTTATTATGCACTTCAAATTAACCCTATAAGCTACTTTTACTCTCTCAAATAAGAGGTTCAATTGTATTACTTAGGGATCGAATCCAAAGGGAGTGTAGACACACAATAGACTATAGATATTTAGATTAAGCTAGGCAAACAATTTATTAAAGAAGTAATATTAGACAAGTAAGCAAGTGATTAGTTTGATAACAATAAAGTGAAATAGCTAGGTTATCAATCAATGTATTCAAAACACAAATCAAAGATGCTAAGGGTTTTATAGATCAAATTCTAGAACTCAAATTCAATAAGCAAGTAATCCAGCTCTCACATGCAATTACTAATCAGATGCCTAAGTTCTATGTTCCAGCTCTCGCATACAAACAAGGATCAAGCGTCGATCGATACCAATGCTTGGGTATTAATCAATGCTACCTCAGACAAGCATTAACACACATATCGATAATTTTCAACTAGATCCAAAACCAACTCTTGATGCGCCTAGATATCTAATCCACATATAACTCGGGTTCCGTTAATTAATTGCCCTCTCGTGCCTCTCAATTGTCCTATGATTCTAGGTTCAAGTAATCAGTCACACTATCATGCTATTCCACTACTCTAGATCCTAGTATTACAAGCCACTCTGGTGTAGAGATCTATAGATAAACTAGAAATCCTATGAATATCAGTTTGACATTAAGAACATGAAATCCCTAAACCTAACAAGATGATTAATCAGACATGGAAGTAATAACACAAATCATAGTCAGAATAAATACTAGATATTATAAATTAATATAAAACCAAAGGAGTTCCTATCAATATCTTGAAGGAGAATTGATCTTCTCTCCACAACTTAAGACAATGAATAAAATAAAGCTTAGGCGTCAATAATGGCTTAGAAAACTATATAAATTAGGTCTAAACTCATATAGGGTATTCTGGTAAATTGTGGTGGCTTCTGGGCTTAAGTCGGCCATAAAACAAGTCGGGCCTGTCCATCCATAGATAAACATCTGACGCCACTGCGCAGTTCTGCATCTTAAAAAGTTCCAGAATCACTAAATTTCTCCAGAACGTACCTGAACCTGAAAATGCTCTAAAACATACTCCAAACATATATAATAGACTCTAAATAGGGCTGATATCATGGTAAAATAGTGGTAAATATCAGGCCCTACCAGAAGTCTATGCAAGCTTCAGTTGCTGTGAGGTAGGGCCTTCCCAAAATCAATGGAACTCTTCTATTCTCAACCATTTCCAAAACCATTAAGTCTATTGGGATTATGCAGTCTCCAACCTTCATAGGATAATCGGTTATAAACCCATAATCAAAGTAGAGACTTTGAAGAAACATCTCCAAAATGATAGGAGAGGTGCGAAGCTTAATGTCCTTGATCCCCAGACTCTTCACCATCTAAAAAAATATTACATTTACACTTGCACCATAATCTACAAGATCATCATCCAACTTCAAATCCCCAATTGAGCAAGGTATGGAATAGATCGTGGCACACCTTTAGATTGTTTTGATGATGCATAAAGGCTCATTATATCCTACGCTTTCTCTTTGTTGGCAAAGAGTTCCTATATGAATCTCATTTGTGGAGGAACATAAGAAAAGTTTGTTATATTTGGCAACCACGCCAATGTCGCTCATATCATTCTTGAAGTTGGAGAGTTTGTGCTTTTGTGCTTTAGTGTAGACTCTTCTTGGAAATGGAAGTTGAAGTTTATATGGAGAAGACTTTTCATCAAGGGATTCTTCCTTTTCACTCCTTTTTGAGGCTTGTCTTTTATTAAGGGTGGTCTTCTTCAATTCTATAATCTTCTCCACATCTTTCTCCACAACTTTATCTACAACCTTTTCTACAATCTCATTTCAATCACTTGAGAAGATAGAATTGCAAGTATCTTTACCATTCAGAGACTTGGAGTTAGACTCAAGATGAGTAACTCTGAGATCCATGGGCTGCACATGAAAGACTAAGCTCATAATTTGTTCTTCAAGCTTTTTAGGGTTTCTATCCACCTTGTCGTTTTGTGCACCTGGATCTTTGTTCAGAATATCAAAATTTTGAATATTAGATTCCAATATCTGCTTGAACATGTTCTCCATCTGCTATCAAGTGAAGGAGGGATAGAAGAGCTTCACTGGACTTGGTTTTTGGGTTCCTTGATTGGAGTAGAACTCTTGTGGAGGTGTGTTGTATTGTCTCTTCTAGTTGAAGCCTCCTTTGTTGAGAATTCTAGACCAGATGTTGATTGATAAGTCCTAATATTTACTACTTTTAGACCATGTTATAAGCCCTATTTGGAGTATGTTATATGTGTCTAAGATGTGTTTTAGAGTCATTTCAGGTCCAGGTGCATTTTGGAGCATTATAGAAATTATGAGGTTTTCTGGAGCTCAAAGAGAGAGGAGCCCTATAGCTGGTCAAAATCAGCAATGTATGAGTCGAGGCAGAGAGTTGCGTCGATCGACGATGCACCATTGCTGTTGATCGACAGCCAACATGAAGAAGCCAAATTCACAAAGTACCCGACTTGAAGCTCAAGTCACAGAAATTACAAGATTGCCCCTAGACAAGTTTTATCTAGTTTATTTTATCTTTGTCTGTGTTTTATGCAAAGAGAGCTCTTTTACAATTTTAGAGATTTTAATAGGAAACATAGTAGTTTTAGGGGAGAAGATCAAGAATTCTTTCAAGCTTTGTATTGGAACCCCAATTTCTATACCTAATCTTATGCATTGTTTTATGTTTATGATTATGTTCTGCTTAGCTATGTCTGAGTAAATCTCTTGTTAGATTTAAGATTTATTAATGGATTTGACGGATTAGCCAAACAATAGACCTGCTAGGGTGATTATTAGATATATCATCAGTATTGTGCTTATTGCTTGTGTTCTTGAGTAGCTACCTATAACCATGATATTAAGATAATTGATATATACGAGAGTAGGATCGTTACCTGAACTAATCATGTTGAGATTAAGTTGCTAGGGATAATTGAGAGATTAGTTTAGTAATTATAAGTGAATTTATTGAATCTGATCGTTTAATGCTTGACTTAGAAAGACATCGATCGATGCTGTTTGCATACCATCGATCGATGCCGTTTGCATACCATCGATCGACAGCCATTCCAAATTTGCATACAAAAGTTGTAGAGTTTGACCTTAGCCATAGATAGATATAAATTATATCTTTACTTGTTAAATTTGTGTTCTATGACTGAAAACTCCTTGGCTTCTATCCATTATAATTCACCACCTGAAAACCCTAGATCTAGCTATTTTTCTTAATTGTTTACAACCAACTCATTGCTGATTTACTAGGTCTTAAAGTTTATTTGTTTGCCTAGCATAACTAAGTTGATCATCAAATCTACTGTGTGTGTGCCCTTGTCTCTGTGGATTCCATCCGTATATACTACAGTTGATTTTTTTTCTTAGAGAGTAATCAGTATCTCTAGGATAATTTGAGTACATATCAAATTTGGCGCCGTTGTTGGGGAGCAATGATCGCCACTAGATTTGTTTTGCAAGTTTTTTTCTAGATTTTTCTTTTCAGTTTACTTACAAATATTTTCTTTTGTCTTTCAGGTGCATTTCGAGCAGTAAGAGAAGCAACATGGAAAAATACTTACTTTTTCAGACCCAATAGCAATCGAACGTAGCATCCGCAAGACGAAACAACAACAATCGATCGACGCTAACACTTCTTCATCGATCGACACTCATCTGCCAGCATCTATCGACACTATTCCCGAGACATCGAGCGAAGGTGATTCCTGAGCATAGATGGTTGATATGCTGATCGTGACTAGGAATGACAGAGGGGAGCTGTATGATCTTGACGGTCATCTGCATCATGCAAGAATTCAGAGAGTTGATGATCAGGGGACTGTAATGCCTGAACCAGAAAAAGTTGCTGTAGATGAAGCCTAGGCTGCTCAACCAAGAACGTGGCAGACTACAATTTTCCAGATCAATTCTACGCCAACATATATGTTATTCGTCCTCCATCTTTCTAGAGGAACAATTTTGAGTTGAAGGCAGCCTATTTCACACTTGTGGCACATACACCATATCATGGGCATTCCCATAAGAACCATGTGGATCATTTGGAGCGTTTTGAGGATCTTGTGTCTGCCATTAAAGGCAATAGAGTCCTTGAGAACTATCTTCTATGCAAGCTCTTTGCTTGCTGGAGATGCTTCATATTACTTAAGCAACTACCACCAGGATCTCTTACACCCTAGACAGACATCAAAAATGCCTTCCGGGGCAATTTCTTTGATGATGTAAGAGCTGAGGATTTGAGGAGCAGAATTGCTACATTCACACAAGAGTTTTTAGAGTCTTTTAGAAACTCCTGGATCAGATTCAAATCCTACCATAGAGATTGTCCACACCATGGATTCAATGAAGTGCAAATTCTCAGCACTTTCTTTAGAGGTATTGATTTATTATACCATATGGATTTAGAAACAACCACTGTGGGAAATTTCTACACTAGACGTAATGCAGAAGCTACCAGATTGATAGAGAATTTGGAAGCTAACAACAACACCAAGAAAAATTATCATGAGAGGAAAAAATTGGCCCCTACACTTACCAAGGATTAGATGGAAGAAGTAAAGCCAAGTTGGATAGTGTTTAGAGGTTTCTGAAGAAGCAAGTTAGCTTCATGGAAGGTGCATAAGCTATAGGATCTGACAATGAGAACTGTGAAGAAGAAGAAGTGAACTTTGATGGAAATGGATTCCAGAGATATGGGAACCATAGCAACATAAACTCTTATGTCAATGTTCAGAGGAGTGGCTACAACCAAGGATCACAGTAGCAAAGACCCTACAACAACAAAAAAACATATGGAGCCTCTTACTATCAAAACACCCATCATATATCCAGGAGAACAAGATTGGAGCCATGATTGACAAGGTTCTATAAGGACAATAGAAGACGATAGTAGACTTCAATGGAAAGATAATGTTGTCTATACCACTCTCAACACCCATGTAAAGAAGCTAGAAAATCAAGTTGCTCAGACCAGTGAGGCTGTGAGGAAACAAAAGCTTTGATCAAGGAAAAGATTGAGGCTGGACAGAAGCATCACGTAAGTGCCATCATTGAGAATAATATTTGGCATGTTGTGGAAGAGATTAAGCATTAGGAGGAAGAAATTCGTGAGAATCCCATGCCCTGTTGGAATGACAATCGATCGACAACCAAAGTTAAACCATCGATCAACGGTACTTGAAAAACCCGAGTATGAAGAAATGGACATCGACCGACAACCGGACCCTACGATCGGTCTGCGGCCGATCGAAACAGAAGTATGTCGGTTGGAAAGTAGAGACCTCAATGTGGAAACCGAAATTCTCATTGTCGACTTTAGTGAACAGGTGAAAGTTAAGAAATCCTAACTTTCCTTGAGGTCCCAGATTCCCTATGTAAACACGCGAATAGAAAAAGTAGACAATAACAAGATATCAAAAAAATTGCACAGAAGCGTTTTATTGATTAAGATGAAGTAAAGTTACAAAGATTTAACAAAAAAAAGATGGACAAAAATTCTTCAACAGTCGAGAATAGAAGAAGTAGAACAGTAAAACGTTCTAAATATCGAACTCACTAGTCTAACGGCCTAGATCCTAAGTTCTCCTAAAGCTAACAATAACTTCCCCTCAAAACCTAATTTTCAGACCCCCACTCCTTGTCTCAGCTCTTCTTTATATAGGTCTCTGGGTCGGTTGTCTTTCCTTTTTTGCCCCCGATTCGAGTTTAACTTCCGCGGAAATCTTCTTTATCTTCTCGATTTCCCATAATTATCTTGAGACTTGAAAATTATCTTCTTTTCCACTTATCCTTTGCGTAAATACGGTAGAGCGTCATTGCAATCGAGTTCATTCTAGTCTAAAATTGTAAGTGGGCCTTTATTGTGTTTTAGACCCTTTCGGGCCGTTTTACGATTTTGGTGATTTTTTACAGTTTCTTTTGGAGAAATCGTCCTTCATATGTTTATAAAATGTTTGGTTCCGTAAAATAACAAACCACTCAGGTAATCGATACAATGTTGGTGTTTAAGTTAACCGTTGTCGTTTCACACGATTGTCTTAAAGTTTAGGCGAGAAAACAAGTCTTACAATTTTTATCTTAAAACTTTAACGGAAACTCTGATCGAGACGAAACAAGAGATGTCCTAGCAAAGATAGGAAGGGGATGATGATGAAGATGGTGTGTTCTAGTCACCCATGGGCGACTAGACATTGCTGAGTGGCTAGTCGCCTATGGGCGACTATACATTGGTGAGTGTTTAGTCGCCCATGGGTGACTTGACTATGCTTTGTGTCTAGTCGCCCATGGGAGACTAGAATATGTTTCGTGTCTACTCGCCTATGGGCGACTAGACCATGTTCCAAGTCTAGTTGCCTGGTCTAGTCGCCCAATGGGCGACTAGACAATGTGTGTGGTTCTTTGTTGTCTTGAAACTTATTATGTATGATTGTTCGAAATAAGTTTCCTTCCGGGGGGGGGGTAGTCTTAACAAACCTGGACGTTGATTTGAAGATTACCGTTTTTGACCCCAACAGTTAGCCCACCAGCTCGTAAGTTTTGAGTGCGACTCTTACGAGTGAGTGATGTGCGTTTAATTGGAATCTACGGCTAGGAATATATTGCGAAATAATCGCAAATATTTTGTTGATTATTTTAATTGAGGAAAAAATTCTATAATTATAGGACCGTCGCTCCTCATTCATTCCGCACTTCTCTAACTTTTCATCTTTTCTTTCTTAAGAGTTTTTTTCTAATAAAAATGACTTCCTCTCACGATGAGCAAAGAAGCAAGAAGTCTTGGATGGGTGCTGCCCTTCAGAGGAGTTCGTCAAAATCTCCTTCTCCGGTGGCCTTAACTTATGTGGCTGAGTATCTTGCTTCTCGAGAGGAGCTGACTCGCCGTGATGCTGAGGTGGGGATCTCTGTCCATGTTGATCAGACGGACCACTCCGTCCCGACTTTTGCCTTGAACCATGTTTCCGCGTTCCTATCTTCCTCTCTGATCGATCCTGAAGGTGGAGTGACTGCGGCAGAGGTTTCGGCATAGCTGATGGGTTCTCTTACGACTCCGGTTTCTTTTACTGATACCGAAAAAGCTCTTGATTCGATGCCACCTCCTCTGACAAAGAGAGAAATTGTCTTGGGATTACGTGCCCGTAGTGCCACTCCCATTGTTGCCCCGAAGGGTCATAATAGGGCTTGTACAAACCCCTAGACAACTAAGAAGAGGAGATTCATCAGAGGAAGTGAGATGGGGCCTTCACCCTTAGGGGCTTCTAGTTTGAGTTCGATAACACCGTAGCGTGCCAAGGTTTGCTTTACGGTTTCTTTTTCCGGTCTGTTAGATCTTTTCTCATTTATCTTTGTTGTGCAGTACATGTATTAGATCGACGGGATGATTAACAACTACAGATCAGAAGTCGATCGTTTTTCGAAAGAGCTTACGGAATCGAAAGATAGATCGTCACAGCTTCAAGAAAAGTTGGGAGTTATTGAGGAAGTCCATTCTCTCGAGTATCGAGGTTTGAGAGTCGAATTAGTGAGTTAGAGAGGGATCTCGGGAAGACAGCGAGTTCCTTTCTCAAGGAGAAGAAGGCTAGGAAGGCCAAGGATTAAGAGTTACGTTGTTTGCAGTGTCGTATTGAAAACGGATAAGGATGTCGAGCTGCATGGTCACAGAGGTTAAAGCTAAGTTTCAGTTCGTTTGGCGAGGGTTGCTAGTTCCCCTGAGTCTCTGATTGACATCCACGGATGGGATCTTGCTTTGGCGGTCATAGAAGGGAGCGTCCAGCTACTTCTGGATGAAGGAGCTTTGTCTCTAGAGGCTGAAGAGGCCAGGCTGTATGCTCGTAAAGCATAACAAGAAGCCTTATAGAGAGATTTCGATTTGGTCCTTGCTGATCGCATAGATCACACCAGCCTCTAGAAGTTTCGTTATCTCTTTCTTTACAACATCTTTTAGATTCAGGTTTAACCTCCTCTGATACTCAACATAAGTAAATGATTTATCTTCTAAATGTATTCTAGCATGCACAAGTCCGGGAAATTCCAGGAATGTCAGTTAGAGAATATGCTAATGCCTTACGATATTTTCTAAGTTCACACAAGAGCAGGGCAGTTTCCACATTATTAAGTTCAGAGTTCACAATAAGTGGACATGTGGGATTCAGAGAGCTGGTTTATCGGAGCTATCGCTCCTGCAGAACTTCCTTGCTTGCTCTCCCCCAAACTTAGATAGGCAACCATTCTCTCCATGCTCTTGCTGGAGTCCAACATCGTCGCATACCCATCAGCATATATGTTCTGGGTTTTCTGCTCAGCTTCAGCACGGGTCAGAGCAACCTCAAGTGGATCATCGGATAAGATTTCCTCAATCATCCCTTCTCGAGGTTCCAGAATATCATCTTCTCCATACACCGTGAAGGTTTGCCCATCCAGCGTAGGTTTCTTGAGAAGCTTGTCCATTTCAAACTTTATAATGATATCTCCCAGTTGAACATCAATCATCCCATTCCCGACATCGATGATTGCTCCAGCCGTGCATAAGAAAGGTCTACCCAAGATGAGTGGGTCATTTGGTTCTTCATCAAGTTCAAGTACCACAAAATTGGTTGGAACAATAGTGTTGCCGATTTGAACATGCAAGTCTTTGAGAACTCCCACCGGCAGCTTGACTGATATGTCGGTGAAGACCAGGGAGATCTTGGTCGGTTTAAAATTTGTGAAAACAAGGCGCCTGGCAATAGAGTAGGGCATCAAATTGACACGATCACATAATGAGCACGCGAAAGTGTCTTCCCAATTTGAACTGAAAGGACAACCTTCCCTGGATCACCCAGTTTCTTAATCGCTCTGTTATGGAAGAATGCATTACACTCATTGGACACCACTATCACATCACTACATCCTATGATTTTCCCTGAGATCAGCACCTTCATCAGGCTGAGCATAGAGGGTATCATCTGGATTGCATCAATCAAAGGTAGCTTGATAGTTTAATCATCAAGCATCTTCTTGCATTTCATTTCCTCGCGATC
Source organism: Moricandia arvensis (assembly GCA_905132765.1). Lineage (NCBI taxonomy): Eukaryota > Viridiplantae > Streptophyta > Magnoliopsida > Brassicales > Brassicaceae > Moricandia > Moricandia arvensis. Next base: position 36,214 of record CAJHQP010003945.1, on the reverse strand, counting down.
CTTGCGAGATTTCTTTGCTGGAACATGGTAGGGTAGCTTAGGGGTGTAAACTCGAGTAGGGGTAGTCTCACCAGCTGATTTGGAAACAACTGATTCGGCTTTAGCAGATTTCTCTACATTATTTTCCGCATAAGGAGCATCCTATGCGGGTTGCTCTGATTCTTTATTTTTTCCCTTCTCTGCGACTGTCCATCTCCAAGATACCGAATCACTAAGTTGCGTCCCACTCCTCAATTCTACCGCATTACAATCCCTTGGATTCTTATCAGTCTTTCCAGGTAGTGTCCCTTGTTTCCTCTTGACGCTCTCAGCTGTTTGAGCGAGAGCAATGTCAATCTGGCATATGTGGCTCCTCACATTTTCGTACTTGGTGTTCAGCTTGGTGAACATGTTGTCCATTCTGGTGTAGATCTATGTGGTATCTTGATTCAACGCCTTAACCTGTACCTGTTGGCTCTGGAGCAGCTGGTGCATCATATTCCCCAAAACCTTCATCTCATCCTACGGACCGCTCGAGGTAGCTAGAGTAGTCTACTGGTTGCTTTGTTGCTTTTGCTGACTTGGGTTTTGGTTCTAGCTTTGGAAACAGTTCCGAGCTTGACTAAAGATGAAGGTTTTACCTTGGAAATTCTGGGGAAAACCTCTGTGCTGATTAGCACCTTGTGCTTGGTTGCTCTGCGCTTGATCCGCATGATTCTCTGCATTGTTGTTTCGGTAAGAGATCAAGTTAGATATGTTCTTGTAGTTGGGGTTCTGGTAGTAGTTCGGTTCTAAACATACCCTTGACCGTTAATGTAGAGTATTTCCTGGTGATCCTCTCCTTTGTTTCCACTGTCTGTGGCTAGATCCTGGGCTATTTGCTCGGATGTAGCTTCCTCCATGAATATGACTTGCCCTTCGTTACTTTTGAGGAGCAGGTTGACCTCGGCGGTTAGCTCATCTTTCCTCTGGGTATCAATGCTACTGACTTTGGAGAGATCAGTCTCTGAGTTCTTGTTCGCTGAGCTAGCAGCCATGTTCTCTATCAGCTCGAATGCTCCATCAGTATTTGAGTCATGAAATTTCCCTTGCTTGCAGAGTTTAGAGCATTGCGGAACTCCCATCCACGCCATCATAGAAGATTCCAAGAATGTGATCATTATCAAATCCGTGATGAGGACACTCCCTGAGGGTGTCATTTACACTCTCCCATGCTTCATTAAATGGTTCATTAACATGTTGCTTGAAAGAGGAGATCTTGTTCCTGAGAGCAGCTGTTTTTGCCTTCGTGTAGAAGTGGCCCAAGAAGGCTGATCTGAATTGTGCCCATGTAGTGAGAGAGCCAGTAGGAAGTGAATTCAGACATCGTGAAGCTTTGCCAGCTAGAGAGAACGAGAAGAGTATGCATTTGACAAAATCAGGCAACACTTCATTGGAGCGAGTCATGGCGAAGATTTCTTCGAAAGCTTCAATGTGCTCCATTGGTATCTCAGCTGATAACCCATGGAAATTTTTATCTGTACCAGGTTGATCATGGAAGACTTGATCTCAATGTCTTGCCTGGTACATTTTGGTGGAGCAATGGCAGAGCACGTAGTAGGGAAGTTATGCTGTAGATTTATCTATCTAATCGGAGCAGCATGCTTCGCGGCTTGTTGAGCAGCCTGCTGCTGTACTTGGAAGGTTTGATGCATCTGGAGCATTTTCTGTTGCATCTGATTCATTGCGGCAGCGAGATCATCTTGTTTGCCGTAGTCTCCCATTGTGGCGTTGGCCGGCCTTGTTTGTTGTTGGTTTGTTCTTTTTAACCTTGCTGGCTTCTCGTTGCTAAGTGTAACTAATGGACTTGATCAAGGAACAAAGAGCATGGTGCTCTAAATTCAGATTATAAGGATGCTATCCTAGGGTGATTTAATTCGGGTGCTGGATACCATTGAGCCAACCAATTATTCAAGTTTAGTTGGAAGCTAGTCTAGAAGTCGGAATACTCAAGATATAACAGCCCACTTTCATGGTGCTGCTCCCTTTGTGGATCGATCTCAGCAGTCCTAAACTCTCCTTCACAACCACGAGCCTTAGAGATTGAGTTCTATATGTTCACAATACACCCTAACATCTACTCTAGCTGTCTAGGGATGCAAAGCTTATTCAAGTTATGTCTAGCAACCTATTTAACTTTCGATGAATAGGTTAACCTAGAATCATACACTAGGTGATCAATCTAATGTAAGCATAAGAATAAAAGTGAATAAAGACAATCAATGGATTACTTATCTATGTTTAGCTGGTAGATCTAACACTAGTCCCTAGACAAGCAAATCGTCTACTCGTTCATTACACAAAGAAACACGCAAATCATGACTGAATAATACATAGACGATTCAATAATAAAAAGAGGGTTCAGGGAGATCTTCTCTAAAACATAGAAGAGAAGTCGTAGCCCTTACAAGAATAGCTAAATCGCCCAAAATTAAGTCTCAACAAGTTTCTTGTGTAAGAACTAAGGTAGAAAACAAAAAAAAGAGGTGAATGGTCTTTTATTAGGGAGGCGGCGACCGCTAGGGTTGGAAAATAGAGTATCTAAGGCAAATCCCGAAATATCTTGGAAGTTTCCATATTTTTTAGGAGCAAGCATGTGGTTGCTCTGTTTGGGTGCTCTGCGGCAGAAAACTTCCAAATTTCATTCTTTTCTTCATGTGTCTCCCCTTTAGCAATGTCACATATTCCAGACCTGAAATGACTCAAAAAGAACTGAGAAAATTCTTGAAACAACTGAAAACGATTTAAAAACATATATACAGATGTCAAAAACACAACATATCACCGACCCCCCCCTCCTACTAGCGCCAAACTGTGGGAACCGAACTTCGCACTGTCAATTTTAGTGAACGGAGGAAAGTCAAGAAACGCGAACTTTTCTTGAGTTTCCGGATTCCCTGCGTAAACACACGAATAAGAAAAAAGACAATGAGAAGATATCGAAAGAAATTGCACAGAGGCGTTTTATTGATTAAGATGAAGTTAAGTTACAAAGATTCACCGAAAACAAGATGGACAGAATTCGTCAACTGTGAAGAACAGAAGAAGCAAAATAGTAAACATTCCAAGTATTGAACTCGCTAGTCTAGCCGCCTAGATTATAAGTTCTTCTAACGCTAACAATAACTTCCACCAAAACCTAATTTTCGGATCCCCCACTCCTTGTATCAGCTCTTATTGATACAGGTCTCCAAGGTCAGTCGTCTTTCCTTTTCTGCCCCCGATTCGAGTTTATATTCCACAAAAATCTTCGCTATCTGCTCGATTTTCCATAATTATCTTCAGACTTATAAAAGATGAAAAAGATAAACTTTATCAACATCATTGATTTACTGGACTTATAAAAAAATATAAAGAGATTCAGAGATGAGAGAAAGAAGGAAGAAATAGATGAGAAAAGACTGTGTGTATGTTCAGATACTTGCACTACATGAAATGTAGGTTTTAATAGCAGTGAAGGAGAGCGTTTTTACGATTCTACTATATTTGGTTGGTTCCATTTTAATTATGCAAATGCCTTTTAGAAACGTAGTATACATAACAGTGTCAATTTTGAAACGCAATGCATAATTGACGCAAAAAAGTAATTCATTTTCTCACCATATACTTAGTGAAAAAACAAGTGTCTAATTTTTTTCATTTTCCCTCTCATCCTTGTTTTTCCACTTTCCCTCTCATTCCATTTCGTTTCTCAGTCCTCCAAAAAAAACTAAACCCTAAACCTTAAAACCTAAATCTTAGACCCTAAACTTAAAATACAACCCTAAAACTAAACTATTTTCTTATTTTAATCATAAATCTGAAGTTTGAATATACTCAAGTTTTAACTTTTTAAAAACTAATTTCAAATATTAAATCTAAACCTCAAACTATAAACTATACGCATATATATCATACCCCAAATTAATCACACCCCCTAAACTCTAACTAAAAGTCTTAAATTTGTAATTTTTATTAGTTTAAAATTTTTAATTTTAATTTCAAATCTTAAATCTAATACTCTAACCCTAAATTCTAAATGCATACCATAACAGAAATCATATAACGTAAATCATATTACATATACTCTATACTCATACTTTTAAACTCTAAATTTTAAATACAAAATAAATATAATCAATAATTAGAATATAATTTAGTTTTTATAAAAATAAAATTAGTTCAACAATAAATTATAATTTCTAAAACTATTATTGAAAATTTGTTTTGGATTGATTAATTTTCGACCATTGATTGCTTTCAATCCAAAGGTTACAAGTTAATCTTAGTTAATCTTCTTACTTTCTCCTTATTGGTCAATCTATCAAAATTAGGATTACAATTTGGGATTTTTTGCAAATTTGACTCAAAACTCAAAGTCAAACACAAAACTAACCTCTTTTTTTTACCCTTTTGTCCTATTCACCCCACATGTTCAAATTATTTACGAAAATGCCATTAAATTTTTTTCTTTTTTTTCTTTCGAAAATGGATTTTTTACTCTCTCAACCTCATCATCTTCAAGTAATTACAAGTTTGTCATTTCCATCAATACCCCAACCACCATGAGCAACCAATTTGAAGCTCTTAATGCACCTAAAATCGATTTACACTCTCTCTTTCCCAATTGTTATGAACTAAAAACAATATTTCTTTCACTTTGTCTCCATATTCATCCAAAAACTCAAGCTTTTGATTCAAATTTTTCATGGTTGGTAGAGCCATTCAAGCATACTATTCTTCGTGGGTTACTTTCGTTTGAGGTTATGGGTGGTTGGAGAAGACTATGTGTGCTAAGAAGGTCATCTCACTAGTTTAAGGTATGAAATTGAAAAAAAATTCCAGATTTGTTCGCATCGAAGACTTACCCATAAGCCGTCTGGTTGTAGAAGACTTACTCGTAAGTCTTTTGGTCAAATGGAGAACTTACTGTAAGTCTTCCAGCTTTGTTTGTTAAAAAATATCTAGAGAATACCCTAGACGACTTACCAGTAAGTTGTCTAGGATAAACGAGTTAGTTTTGCATTAGACCGAATTGTGTCAGATATTTAACTTTTACTGGACGACTTACCAGTAAGTCGTCTCTGGGAAAGCAAAAATTTCAATATTGTATTAAAGCTTGACGACTTATCTGTAAGTCTTCTCAGGTTACTTTTGCAATTGGCAAATAAAACTTAAATATTTAACTTTTCACGGACAACTTACTCGGAGGTCGTCCAATCACAAGACTTACTTGAAAGTCTTCCAGGTTAAGCAAAGTCATCCAGATTTTTTTTCGAGATTCTGGTCAAACCTTGCTTATCTCATACGACTTTCTCTGCAGTCGTCTACCTGGACGACTTTCAAGTAAGTCTTCTGGGAAAAGTTAAATATTTAAGTTTTATTTTCGAATTGCAAACTAACCTGAGCTGACTTACAGATAAGTCATCTAGCTTTAACAAAATATTGAAATTTTTGTTTTCCCAGAGAGGACTTAATGGTAAGTTGTCCAGGAAAAGTCAAATATCTGACACAGTTAGATCAAATGCAAAACTAACCCGTTTATCCTAGACGACTTACTGGTAAGTCGTCTAGAATTTTTTTTAACAAACAAAGCTGGACGACTTACTGGTAAGTCGTCCCATTTTAAAGTCAATTGCAAAAATGACATTTTTGGACGACTTACTAGTAAGTCGTCTATGTCTTCCAGACGACTTAATCATAAGTCGTCTGCGTCAATGTTTAGTAAACTTTCATTTTCTCTATATTTACTAATGTGTTTTATTTTGAATTTTTGCAGATGTTGCGTAAGTTACATGAAGTGTATAAAGAATGGTTGTTGAAAGATTGCTATTGGGATTTTGTGGTTGATAATTTCAAAGGAGCGAGACTATTTTTGTTGAGTGAAGGTTCGACACATGCTGAACTTGTTGCAATGGCTCAAGATTATTATAACCTGGACATGAGCACATAATCTGTGGAGATAACCTACTCATTACCAGCAGAAATGATGCATGCTCCATACACCCCTCCTATTCATGTTACAAGTGATAGAAAAGTTTGAAACTTGCTCGGGATAACCAAAACGCATGGAGAACGGCTTTGTGTATCAAGCCGTAGCAAGGTGGAAACATTTTCAGAGGAAAGGGAAGAAGATGATGAAGCTGATGAATGTTTTGAAGATGATGATGATGATGATTTGGTTGAAAATGAAAATCATGATGGGGAGGAGGATGATGGGGAGGAGGATGATGGGGAGAAGGATGTTGATATCTCTATTGTTGTTGAAGCGAACGAGAATGGTGAGGATTAAAGTCTCTATGGAAAGGTTAAAAGATGAGGATGAGGAAGAAGAAGACGATATGTGTTTTGAAGAATTAAAAAAAACATATACTATTGAAGGAGAATGATCGAATGGTAATAATATTTATGTCAGCCAGAGTTTTGTTAGCAAGGATGCACTGCTTTCAGAGCTGCGGTTGATAGCAGTGAGGCGTAAATTCTCCTTCATAATATACAAGTCAAAAAAACTCTCCTTGTGGCAACATGTCGGGTTAGTGGTTGTGGATGGAAAGTCAGAGTGAGTGTGAAACATGGGACAAACACGTTTTGGGTAACAAAGTATGTGGAAACACATACATGCTCAGTGGGAGACCGAATCGCTCAGCGGAGACATTGTACTCCGAAGTATGTTGGTAGGCTTTTCATTGACCGTGTTGGAATTATTGATGGGTTGAATCCGCATCATATCACTGATGTAATGAAGAACATGTTTGGCATGACGAGTGATTACACCACTTCATACAGAGAACTGTTATATGCACAAACATTGGTGAGAGGATCAGCAGAAGACGGGTATTCGCGTCTGCCATCATATCTCGACCAAATCTCCTTAGCAAATCCCGATTCTATCACGGCTATAGAACTTGATTCTATCAATAGATTTAATTATATGTTTCTCTATTTTGGAGCTTCCATCAAAGGTTTTAAGTATCAGAGAAGGGTCATTGTGGTGGATGGAACTCACCTAAGTGGGAAGTATGGAGGTGTTATGTTAGTTGTAGCCGCACAAGATGGGAATTTTCAGATATTTCCATTGAATTTTGGGATCGTAGATGCTGAAGATGAACCTTCTTGGGAATGATTTTTCACAAAATTGGCTAGTTGTGTATCTGAGGAGCAGCCTCTAGGGATAGTCTCCGACCGGCACACGACCATTAAAATTGCGTGTGATAAGGTGTTTCCTTTGGCAAGCCGAGGAATATGCTATTATCATCTTCAAGATAACATCGTCAAAAAGTATAAAGGGAAACATCTCTTGTACTTGGTGAAAGGTGCTGCTTATGCTCATACGATTTCAGATTTTGACCGGTACATGGCTGAGATATGAAGTGCGAATCCGGACCTTGCAACGTATTTGGAGAATGCCGACATCAACCTATGGTCAAGGGTTATTGTGATGGGGACAGGTACAACATAAAAACAAGCAACATCAATGAATTTATTAATTCCGCACTGAAGCAAGCTAGAGGATTTCCGATTCAGTTCCTGTTGGAGTTCATAAGGGAGAAGCTAGGGAAAATGGTTTTGGAAAAAGAGAGATGATGCTTTGAGTCTCCCAACTCACCATATTCGGGGTGTTGAATTCTTGCTTGTTGTCGATCGGAGATAGCGGATACGATGAGGGTCCAACCAATTGATGGATGGCGATTCTTTGTGAAAGGTGAAAAAATGGACTGTGTGGTTAATTTAGAACATGGAAAGTGTGATTGTGGTGTCTATGCAGTGGAGAAAATACGTTGCTCTCATGCTATAGCTGCTGGAACATATGCTGGTTTGCATATCTCCACACTTGTATGTCCAGTGTACTCAAAGGATTTTTTGTTTGCAGGATACTCAGAGAATATATATCCTTGTGTTTGACAACAATTTGAGGAACAAACATGCCTTCCTACGGATGTAAAGCGTGGTCCAGGGAGACAGAAGAAATGAAGATGGATCTTGGTTGGAGCTATCCAGGATGAGAGGACGCAAACCCCGAAAGCAACACAAGTGTTTATAGATGCTCAAAGTGAAAGGAAACTGGTCATACAAAACTACAGTTTAAGAAATGACGTGGACGACCTTCTAGTAAGTTGTCCAGAAGACTTATTAGTAAGTCTTTTAGTGTTTATTCTTCCAGAAGACCTTCGAGTTAGTCGTCTAGTGTTTATTCTTCCAGAAGACCCTCAAGTAAGTCGTCCCGGAGACCTTAAAGTTACTCGTCAAGGGTTTATTCTTCCACAACATCTTCAAGTTAGTCGTCTAGTGTTTTGTCTTCCAGAAGACCTTAAAGTTAGTCTATGTATTAAGAATTTGTGTTGAGTCTATGTATTAAGAATTTGCGTGTATTAAGAATTTGTGTTATGAACTTATCTGTGTCAACTTCTTTGTCAAATTGCACTATCAATATTAACAAATTTAAGAAGGTCTTATAGATAAGTCGTCCACTTTCCAAATGACTTATAGTTAAGTCGTCCACTTTCTAGAAGACTTTTTGTTAAGTCATCCACTTTGCAATAAACTTAACTTCCAAAAACAATACAAATAGGTTACAAATCATGTTCAAATACACATCAAGTTACAAAAGCATACAAATCAAGTCCTAGTCTATCATACATCATATGTTCCCAGGTTTGCATCATTGTCTTTGTTTTCTTTCTCATGCTGGCCATGAAGCTCTTTAAATATATCCACCGCCATCTTATCCCTCATAGCCTTTCCGTAGGCCTTAACAAAGTCTTTTTGATTAAATGGCATCCCAAGAGCATGACATTCAATGTACCTTAGAGCGTACACGCCACAATCACCAGCTCGGGCCTGAGGGATATTGGTCGGTCTCTCATATATGAATGGCTCCAGAGATAACTGGTCATGTTGTCCAATGGAAGCGAACTCAAAAAGCAGATAAGGGAGCATGTGGAGAAAAGGATCCATTGGAGATACATGAACGAATGATGTCCCAAATGACTATGTGCCTCTTAAGGATCGATATCCACATAGCAATCCAATGAGTATCGTTGTGATTCATTGGCGCATATATATCATCAATATTCCTCCCCCACATCTTGTTAGATTGGTAAAATGATGGTAAAACGCCTGAATAATAATTCCACGCCCCACCAGGGAGTCTTCTTCCTAAACCATAGACACTGGGATCCGAGTCCTTAAAATCCTTGTAGTTGAATCTCCATTGCTGAGCAAAGAGATGATCAAGGAAGCACATTATCTCGCTCCTAAGATGTTGTGGCGTCTCCACGTACCTCTTCCTCAGCACATTAATCCAAGCATCTATATGCTGCATATAAAATAATACAAGTCAGAAGATATCAGAAGAAGCAATGGTGAACGATACTTTGGCTTTGCAAATTTTGCAAACTGCTGTATCGGATCATATCTTCTCACGGATTGCGGCATCAACAACATTTAAAGAGGCGTGGGATGCATTGAAGGCTGAGGATCAAGGTTCTCCTCAAGTTCGTTTGATTCGACTTCAAACGTTCCGAAGAGAATATGAAAATCTCAAAATGTATGAGAATGAAGACATTAAAATTTTCACTGATAAGTTAGTTGCCTTGGAAAATCAATTAACTTACCATGGTGAACAAAAGATACTCATCTCTCTCCCAGCCAAGTTCGATAGTATAGTCAGTGTCTTGGAGCAAACAAGCGATTTGACTTCAACAACAATGGCAGAACTAATCGGAATTTTGAAGGCTCATGAAGTAAGATTGGCTGCAAGAGAGGAAAGCACAACTGAAGGAGCATTCGATGCTCGTGTTAGACAGAGAAACTCTGGTGTAACACAAGACAACTCAAAACGCCGTGGAGGCAAGAAGTGGTGTAGGTTCTGCAAGAAGAACAATCACAATGAGAGTAAGTGTCTGAGGAAACAAAATAAGGATGATCCAGAGAAGGATCACAAGAGTAACAAGAAGTGTTAAACTGTGGCAAGTTAGGCCACTTTAGAAATCAGTGCTACTCAAAGAAAAAGGAGAGAGCACATGTAAGTCTCGAGGAAGAAGACTTGAATGAAGACCATATGTTATTTAGTGCGAGTGAAGCAACAACAACAATGGAAGATGTCTGGTTAGTTGACAATGGAGCAACTAATCATATGACAAAGGAGGAGAGTTACTTGTTCAGACTTGATAAGAGTATCAAGGTTCCAATAAAGATTGGAAATGGAAGTATAGTCATGACAGCAGGTAAAGGAGATATTACCGTGATGACTAAAGGTGGCAAAAAGACCATCAGAAATGTGTTCTTGGTTCCTGGTTTGGCGAAAAATTTGCTGAGTATTCCGCAAATTGTTTCAAGTGGCTACCGGGTGAAGTTCCAAGAGAAGAGATGCATCATAGATGATCCAAAAGGCAGGAGGATAATGAATATCCCAATGACTCACAAAAGCTATAGAATCAGGATGGGTTCGGCTCAAGAGGAAGCCATGAGCACAAGTGAGCAAGGTAAAATGGAGACATGACACAAGAGACTTGGCCATGTAGGCAACAAAAGGTTGCAACAAATGCAAGACAAAGACTTGGTAAAGGGATTACCAAAGTTTAAAGTCATGAAGGAAGCATGTGAGACGTGTAGACTTGGAAAGCAATCACGCAAAAGCTTCCCAAAGGAATCTCAAACTAAGACAGGAGAAAAGCTTGAGATTGTACATACGGATGTATGTGGGCTGATGCAAACCCAATCTATTGATGGAAGCCGGTATTTTTTGCTATTCTTGGATGACTATACTCACATGTGTTGGGTATATTTCATGAAGTAAAAATTAGAAACATTTTCAATGTTTAAGAAGTTCAAAGCAATGGTGGAGAAACAATCGGGTTGTACCATCAAGACATTGAGATCAGATGGTGGTGGTGAGTTCACTTCACAAGAATTCAACCGGTTTTGTGAAGAAGAAGGAATCAACAAGCAAGTTACCTTGCCTTATTCACCACAACACAATGGTGCAGCAGAGCGGATGAATAGGACCTTGGTAGAGATGGCTATAACTATGATGACAGAACAAGACTTACCACTCAAGTTATGGGCAGAAGCGGTATACACAGCATCATACCTTCAAAACCGTCTACCATCAAAGGCAATAGAAGATGATGTCACTCCTATAGAGAAGTGGTGTGGACACAAACCTGATGTGTCACACATGAGAATGTTTGGTAGCATATGCTACATACATGTCCCGGATCAGAAGAGGAGGAAGTTAGATGTCAAGGCAAACGTGGAGTCTTTATTGGTTACAGCAATCAATCCAAAGGATATAGAGTTCTCACCCTAGAGAATGAGAAGATTGAAGTATCAAGAGATGTAGAGTTTGAAGAAAACAAGAAGTGGGATTGGAGAAGGCAAGAAGAAATCAAGAGGACAATAGAGTTGTCTATGGAAGATTCTCAATCACCTAAGGAACAAACCGAAGGTACTTCTAGTCCTATTTTCTTTCAACATAATGATCATGAAACTAGTGATGAAGAAGATTCTGAGCCACCAAAGAAGTTCAAGTCCATGGCCGAAATCATGGAAAAGGCACCGAGAGTAGAAATTGAAGAAGCGGCTCAAGCAATAGAAGCTTGTCTTCATGCAAATGAAGAACCATATACTTATGACGAAGCATGTGGTACAAAGGAATGGAGAGAGGCGATGAATGAGGAAATAGCCATGATTGAGAAGAACAAGACATGGGAACTAGTGGACAAGCCAGAGAAGAAGAATGTGATAAGTGTGAAGTGGATCTACAAGATCAAAACCGATGCAAACGGTAATCACATCAAGCATAAGGCACGGCTAGTTGCAAGAGGATTCTCTCAAGAATATGGTGTTGACTACCTCGAGACGTTTTACCCGGTTTCAAGACATGATACAGTAAAGGCCATACTTGCTTATGCGACTCAAATGAAGTGGCGTTTGTATCAAATGGATGTAAAGTCAACATTTCTCAATGGAGAACTAAAGGAAGAAGTGTATGTAACACAACCACCTGGGTATGTTACACAAGGAAAGGAACATAAGGTGTTGAGGCTACGCAAGGCTTTATATGGTTTAAAGCAAGCCCCAAGGGCATGGTATGGAAGGATAGATTCATACTTCATTCAAAACGGTTTTGAGAGAAGTATGAATGATGCAGCCTTATACATCATGAAGCAAGGAGGAGATGTGTTGATCGTGAGTCTATATGTGGATGATATAATCATCACTGGAAGCAATGTTCAGATCATCAACACATTCAAGGAGAGTATGAAGAAAGAATTCGAGATGATGGATCTTGGATAGTTAAGTTACTTCTCTGGAATGGAAGTAATCCAAAACGATGGAGGCATATTTCTTTCACAAGAAAAATATGCAAACAAACTTGTTGATAAGTTTGGAATGAGAAAAAGCAAGAGTGTAAGCACTCCACTTACACCACAAAAGAAAGGAGTTGAGGATGACAAAGAGTATGGAGATCCAACTAAGTATCGAAGCATTATTGGAGGCCTTTTGTACTTGTGTGCAACACGACCTGATGTGATGTACGCAAGCGCCTATCTCTCAAGATAACATGTCATCACCTCAAATGAAGCACTACCAAGAAGCCAAAAGGGTGTTAAGGTATGTCAAGGGAACATCAAGCTTTGGAGTATTCTTTACAAGTGTGAAAGAACCAAGACTTGTAGGCTACTCGGATAGCGATTGGGGTAGGTCTAAGGAAGACAAGAAAAGCACTTCAGGTTATGTGTTTACTCTTGGATCAGCCATGTTTTGTTGGCAATCAAGTAAGCAACAAACAGTGGCACAATCAACGGCTGAAGCGGAGTACATAGCTGTGTGTGCAGCAGCAAATCAAGCCGTGTGGTTACAAAGACTATTTGAAGATTTTGGTCAGAAGTTTGAAGGAGGAGTTCCAATCTTATGTGACAACAAATCAGCAATAGCAATTGGAAAGAATCCAGTGCAACACAGGAGGACAAAGCACATAGAGATCAAGTACCATTTCGTGAGAGAAGTTGAGCAAAAAGGAATCATTGAATTGAAGTATTGCAAAGGAGATGATCAACTCGCAGACATTCTCACAAAGGCATTAGGCGGTTCAAGGTTTGAAGATCTCAGGAAGCAGCTTGGAGTGAAGTAGAGATATGATTAAGGAGGAGTGTTAAACTATATAATCTAATCCCTCCTTAGTACATTTACATTAGTTAGTTATTACACAAAGAGTTGTAACTCTTCATGTTGTCCTTTAGTATGAAGAGGTGTGTCTCTTTATAATGATTCGATCTCTATATAAAGTTCAATCATTTGTTGTAAACAATATCACAGAATCTCAATAATATCAAAGTCTTTTCAGAATAGAAACTTTCTGGAATAACCCTGAAACATCTATCCTATTTCTTCTGTCGTACCCGTGTGTACCACACTGCGATCTTTGTTTAACACAAACGGTTGTAGAAGATTAACATATCCGTGTGTAACACACTGCGATATTTGTGTAACACAAGCGGTTACAAAAGATTAACATAATCCACTACCTGAAAATCCTAGATCAAGCTATTTTTCTTAATTGTTTACAACAAACTCATTCCTAATTTACTAGTTCTTAAAGTTTATTTAATTGCATAGCGTAACTAAGTTGATTATCAAATCTATTGTGTGCCCTTGCTCTCTGTGGTTTCGATCACTAAGTACAACAGATGAACCTCTTATTTGAGAGAGTAATCAGTAGCTCTCGGGGAATTTGAACACGTATCATTAGTCATAATTACTAACAGAATGAACATGTTTATATTGAAGGTGCATAAGCTTTTCTAAATACTCTTGAGGAGATTTGATTTCTCTTTTTGCGTAGTCATCTTGAACTTCACTGTCTCTGTTAGACCAATTATAATCTTCTCCACAAGTATCATCACTCTTTGTATGTTTTCTGCTAGCAATATCCCATCTTCTTTTGCTCATCCCAAGAAGTACATTACTGGAAGTGTCTAGCACGTGCCTTAACTTCAGTAGAACCCCTCGGTATAATGTGCTTAAGCGGCTCTCTTTATAGAACCCATGATGAGTATATTTCATAGTGTACTCTTTGAATCTCTCCCATGCCTCTCCAAAGCTTCCAATGATTTTATGTTGTAATAATGAGATTTCATTCCGGATCTAAGCTGTTCTTGATGATGAGTAGAAATTTGAGAGAAGGCCTCTTGCAATAATCCCATGTAGTAGTGGAACCTTGATGTAGATTCTTCTCCCATAAGTGTGCTCTTTCCCCAAATGAGAAAGGAAAAAGTCTATGCTTGAAATCATCTTCAGATATGCCATTGATCTTCACTGTTACACAAAGCATATTGAAGTGATCGATATGGTTCAAAGGATCCTACACAGGTAATCCATGGTACTTGTTTCCTTGTGCCATGGTGATCAATCTTGCTTTGATCTGGAAATTGGTCTTCTCCACCAAAGGTGCTTAGATCCTCATTCGTATGCCTTGAATGTTTGGCTGATCATATGTACCAATGACCATTTGATTTCTCTGTTGATGGATTGGTCAAAGGTTAACAGCTCTAATAAACTATGGATTTTACTAGTTTTCACCCATAGTATATGTGTTTTAGAGTCTATTATATATTTTCGAGTGTATTTTAGAATGTTTTCAGGTCTAGGTATGTTTTGGAGGAATGTCGAGATTATGGAGCATTTTGGAACTTAATGATGAGGAAACTCGTAGATGTTGAAGAAATCAGAAGTCAGAGTCGAGGTCTAGGAGAAGTGTAGGTCGACACTAACTTCTTGGTATCGATCAACACACGCGCGAGTGGACATGCCGACTTAAAGTCAAGACCGACTCAAGCCCATAAGTTCCACATAATTACAAGACTACCGCTAGTATTACCTAATACCTATTATTTATGTGTTTTGCCATTGGTTGGGAAACACACCACCATAAAGCAACCTTCAAAATTGAGAATCTTTAGTTACTTATTTTTGGCGAGAAGATCAAGACTTCTTCAGAGGTTTATTTGGAACTCTAGTCTACTTACTCTATTTATTTATGCATTCTATTCATATATTTGTTATGCTTGGCTTAATCTTGTATGAGTAGTTTCTCTTGTTAGATTTAGGGTTATATTAAGGTTTATATTAATTTCTTAGACATAGAATTGCTAGGGGGATCTTTAGGATCCTTCATCAGAATTGTGCTTATTGCTTATGTTTTAGAGCAGCGAACTAGAACCCTAACCTAGGATATTGATAACTACGACAATAGGTTCATTACCTGAAATAATTATGTTGAGCTAGGTTGCTAGATACATGCGACGGCTGGTGTAGTTAGCCTAGTGAACATATCAATTAGGACATTAATGCTTGCCTAATGAAGTATCCATCGACGCTCATTATATAGTATCGATCGACACTCACTCCTTGTTCACATGCGACAACTAGAACAAAGACTTAATCATCTGATTAGACTAGCAACGAGAGCTGGATATCTTACTATTGTATTCAAGTTCTATGACAGTTTATCACACACCCTTAGCATCTATATATCATAATTTTATTGCATGAAACCCTAAGTCTAGCTATTTATTCTTATTGTCTACAAACCAACTGCTTAATCAATCACTATTATATACTGCTTTATAGTTTACTGCCAAGCTTAATCATAACATATGTAGTCTATTTTGTGTTCACGCTACCTGTGGATTTGATACCTAACTACTACATTTGGACCTCTTATTTGATATCAAATTTGGCACTGTTGTCGAGGAGCATTGGATTCGTCATTAGACTTGATTAATAGGTTCCATCTAGGTTTTACTTTCTTTTTTAGCTACTTACAAAAAAACTTATTTGTCTTTCAAGTGCATGCCCTGTAGTACCAGAAGCAACAAGGTAAAAGAGCTAGTATACTTAGATCCCACATTGTTAGAACGCACGATCCACAAAGAGAGGCGCCCGACATCGATCGACACTAAAACTCCTCCTTCGATTGACACTACTTTTGAGCGAGCAACAATCGAAACCATCACGTCTTTGTCGATCGACACTAACCCACGAGCAGTCAACATGGTCGCAATTCTTATACTAACGAGGGATGAGAACGGAAACCTACATGACCAGGAGGTTGATCTGCGTTATGCAGCAAGTCAGAGACTGACTGAACAGAGGGTTGTAAGCCATGAACCATAAGAAGCTGCTGAAGCTTTAGCTGCTCATAATATTGAGGCTGCTCAACCGAGAACGTTGGATGACTACAACCATCCAGATCAATACTACGCCAACAGATCTGGTATCGTCCTCCATAGTCACGATTTCAAGCTGCGGCCTTATCATGGTCAAAAACATAAGCATCTGATGGACCATCTTAAGCGGTTCGAGGATCTAGTTACTGCTATCAAAGCCAATGGAGTCCCTACGGACTACCTTCTCCGTAAGATCTTCAAGTACTCACTTACTTGAGATGCTTCATATTAGCTTAAGTAGTTACCACAAGGATCTCTTAAATCCTGGATTGACATCAAAAACGCCTTCTTGCGTAATTTATTTGATGATGCGCGATTTGAAGACCTAAGGAACATGATTGTTACATTCACACAGGAGCCTGTAAAATCTTTCAGAAGCTCATGAATCATATTCAATTCATATTAGAAAGACTGTCCACACCATGGATTCAACAAGGTAAAATTGTTTAGTACCTTCTTTAGAGGCATTGCCTTGGCTTACCAGACGGTTTTAGACACGGCTAGTGAAGGGAATTTAAAAACCAGGAACCCAGAAGAGGCTGTGAGATTTATTAAGAACTTGGCATCTAGAAATAGCACCAACAACACATATTTAGAGAGGAAGAAATTGGCAGCTAGCTTGGGAAAGGAGCACATGGATGAAGTTAAAGCCAAGTTGGACATTGTTCATAAGATTCTTCACAGGTATGTGAGCTTTGCAGTATATGTAGAGGTTGTTGATACCGCTAGTGATAAGGGCGATGAAGTGGATGTGAGCTACTTTAGTGGGACTTGTTTTCAGAAGTATTGGAATCAGGGTGGAAATAGAAATTCCTATGGAAATGGTCAGAGGAGTAACTACTACCAGAGTTCGTAGCACTAGAAACCCTGTAGCAACAACAACAACAACAACATAAGATATGGAGCGTCTTTTTACCAAAGTCCTGCACCAACTAGTCAAGAAAGAAAGATAGAGAGCATGATTGATAAGGTTTTTGAGGGTTAGCAGAAGCTTACAGTGGATTTCAATGGGAAGATAGATGCCATGTACACCAACCTGAACGAAAAGTTCGAAGCTCTTAACACCCATGTAAAGAAGTGGAGACTCAAGTTTTTCAGATAAGTAAAGTTGTGAAGAGACATGAACCACTGATTACATGAAAAGGAGAGGCTGGACATAAACAACACGTGAGTGTCACTACAGATGATGATTACTAGCAAGTGGTGGAGGAAGACAAACTACAAGAAGGACACTTTGAAGCAGACAGAATGTCCTTTGGTGGTTCTCATTGATGTCATTCGACACCTGAGGCTGAGAATCATTGACCCCCAAGGTTGAACACCGATTGACACCCCATGCTGAGTCTAAAGGTTTTTATGAAGCATCAAGCGTCGATCAATGCCCTAATTTGTTCGTTGATCAACACCCAATGGTGACTTACCAATTTCGATTGCCAAATATTGATCGACACCCAACGGCGTCTAAATTCATTAAGACACTCGTCTCAGACATCAATAAAACCATCAGTGGACACATCAGAAACCGATTATGCATCAGAGCCTATGATTGTTGAGCAGACTACAGAAGTGCAAACTTGTAACAGGAAGAAGAACAAGATTCTTAAGCATCTAAAGAGGGGAGCTAATGAGAAAGAGGTGGTTAGTTTCACCAAAAGGATAATGAGGATCCCAGTGGACATGCCATTCGGTGATGCTTATTGGATGCACAAACTCTGGATGTTTTTCAGAGAGAGAGCAGAGAAACAGAAGAGGACAAAGAGAAGATGAAGCAAATGATTACATTGAAGAAGAAGAGTGACCCTGGGAAGTTCGTGGTTCCCTGCATGATTGGAGGTCACATCTACCATAATGCACTCTATGACACATGCTCTTCAGTCAGTATTATGCCCCTTGTGATGGATGAGTAGCTGAGTCTGAATATTGAACCTTCTAGCGATTCATTCACCTTTGTGGATTGCTCCAAGGTGAATTCAGGAGGGATTGTCAAAAACCTTTAGGTACAAATCGGCAATGCTCTAGTTTTAGTGAATTTTCATCTTTTGGATATTCAGATAGATTAGAATGCTTCTCCATTACTTGTAAAGCCTTCACGGCTACTGTAGCATCTGTTTGTGATATAAAGACCAACAGGATGTATCTCTCACTCATCAGTGAGACTGATTTCTATGACCATGTTCAAGTGGTCAAGAGAAACACGCCCTACATTGAGATAGGAAATGATCCAGGATTCGTGGCAGTTTGTTATTCTGATTCTGATGCAGAATATGAAGATGACGGCGACGCGTCAATCGACACCCAGACCCCAGCATCGATCGATACCCTTGCAACTCCAGAATTCCGAGAAGCTTTTTTGATTGAGCCACCATTTCACCTAAGAGAACAGTCAGTGTAGTAGCACCAGATGAGAATTGAGTCTATAGAGATGAAGAGGGCAATGCATGGGCTGAGAATGGAAGGATCATCAATGTTTGCAAAGAAGATATGAGAAAAATACTTGAGATGGCAGATAGTAAGGTAGACTGTTATTTGAGTCAGAATAGTATGATGGATGTTTCCAGCTGCCTTAAGTCCACCTTAAACCTCCATATCGGCCAGAACTTGAGGTTTAATTGAAAGATCAAGTTGAAGAGATGATAGCTGATATTAACACAGCTCATGAGAGAATGTTTGATGAGTTCTAAA
The DNA here is from genome assembly GCA_905132765.1 of Moricandia arvensis. Classification (NCBI taxonomy): domain Eukaryota; kingdom Viridiplantae; phylum Streptophyta; class Magnoliopsida; order Brassicales; family Brassicaceae; genus Moricandia; species Moricandia arvensis. The sequence continues at coordinate 17,300 of CAJHQP010003945.1, read as the reverse complement.
AGAAGATTGATGTAATCTACTACCCTCTTGACAGCATGCGAGTTAAGGTTTATTTTAAACTAAGCAATAATCAAATTAAACCTACGAACTACTCTTGCCAAGAGAGGTCTAATTGTAGTACTTAGGGATCGAATCCATAGAGAGCGAGGGCACACAATAGATTTCTGAATTGTAATGGTTAACCTAGGCAAACTATAAATATGAGATTTGTTTGTAGGTTTTATTCTAAAAAGAAAATTGTCTAAATAAGTTAAGTTGACTCAAATATGGAAAAGATAGATCTAGGGTCTCATGCAAGTGAATTATAGTGGATAAGATGCAGGGAATTATGAATATAAAAGGACCTTAATCACAAATCCAACCCCGTCTCATTCCAACTCTCGTATGCGAATAGAGACGTTTACTGTCAATCGACGGCTAAGACCGAGTATCGATTGACGTTTATTGGACAAGAAGTTCATCCGCTAGGTTAATTAAACCAGATCTCGCATGTATCTAACAACCTAACTCAATGGAATTAATTCTGGCACAGAACCTACTGTCGTAGTTGTCCATGTATTAAGTTCAATTTCTAGTTAGCTACTCTAGAACACAAGCATTAAACACAACTCCAAAGATTGATATTTCTTCATCCCAGCAATCCTATTTTGGGGCTAATTCATCAATACCATAAAAACCCTAAATCTAACAAGAGAATTACTCAGACATAATCATAGAAAGCATTATAAACTAAAAATGCATTGAATAAATAATGGGGTTCCAATACCAATCAATGAAGGAGTTTAGATCTTCTCCCCTAAAGCTACTAAGAAAACTCAAAACTGTAAATACGTTTTGTAATCTCTCTAAATCTTCCTCTCTCATATCCCTAAACAATGGCAGAACCTTTATAAATTAGATCAAAACTCATTCAGGGGCATTCTCGTAATTTTTCTTGACTTGGTCTTGAAGTCGGCCAATATCTCTGCGAGTAGCCTTCGATAGACAACAATGGTGCTTCGTTGATCGACGGTCATGCATGTCTTCGACTCTGACTTAGCTGAACGTGAACAACCATTTGATATCTTCTTAAACGCTCCAATATGCTCATTATCTCCATAATGCTCCAAAACGTACCTTGATCTGAAAAGACTCTAAAATACAGTCTAGACATACACAATATACTCAAAATAGGGTCCAGATGATGGTCTTAAACTGGTAAATAACAAGGTATATCAACTTCCCCAGACTTAATCTTTTCCTTGTCCTCAAACAAAACAAAGGTAGCCTGTGAAGGAGGTTTTAAAAATGGGGGCTCACATAAAGTATAAGTATGACTATCGCCTTACTATATTGCAGCCACATCGAATAATGTTAATCAAAGAGAAACTTTATATGCCATATCCTAGTATAGCAGCCAAATCCATTCTACCAGCAACTTAATAAATACTAATTTGACTCACCCCTCTACTGATCTCATTTTTTGTATAAATAAAGTGAGGGCTTTACCTTGGGAGTATCGATCAAAGAACACATGGACTCAACTCTTGCAAACCTGCATATATAGGTATAAAGTCTTTCCTGATCCGCTTCTTTCCTCTTTTCTCTCAAAATCTTTTTGAATCTCAAATTCAATGGACAATGATGCTGCTATAGTCAATTTTGCCATCTCATTTTCGATTTTTTTTTTTTAAATACAAAGTTGTAGGCGAATAATGGGGTCATCGGTAATGTACCTACCCCTCGCTTCCAACAATGTGTGATCATTCCTTTGAATTACAATAATGGGATAATTGGTAATATACCTACCTCTCTGCTGCATCTCAAGAAATCATTTCAATCTTATCTATTATAGATCCTGAAGAGAAAGATAAAAGAGAAATAAAAAATACAAAGACAGACTTGCAGAAGGAATCCGATCCGATGTATATCAAGCCCCAAAACAAGCAAAGTATTCAATATTAGGTTGGATTTCCTCCAAACTTTCTTAGTAACTATGATCTAATGGCAGGATTATCCACTTTGGCATCTCTAGTAATCTCTGTAATCAACATGTCTAAGAATGGTGCTAAAGTATGGTTAGTCAATAATAATTTCTGATCGTAATCCACTTCTTGACTCTATAAAAACAATTTGAAAAACTTAATAGATAAAATCTAAAAATAGATAAAAGCATCAGCAAACCTCCCCCACACTTGAATAACACTGTCCCTAGTGATATCTCGTCGGGATTGGTTAATAAAAACTAAAGTATAAGTAAAAGGTTGAGAGAAAGTTGAGGTTACCAAACTCCTTAAGGAGTGTAGATCGATGGTCAGTTGGGAGTGTCGACCGATGGTGAACCATCCAAGCCGTCGACCGATGGTTATGTCATAGGTTCGATCGATGCTGGTTTTGAACTGTCTGCTCCTTTGAAAATCTAAAGTAATTAAATAACAACCATAATTAATACCTAGATAATGAAAAATCAAAATAAAACTTACTACACAGTGGGTTACCTCCCACTCAGGGCTTGGTTATAGTATTAAGCTCGAAATTTTGACTTCTGGACTAGGAAGGTGGTTCATCAAACCAATGTGTAAATCAAGTATCCACATACTCTTTGCTTGTCTCAAACCATGCACTGATAAAGCCTCTTACAGAATCATATGATCTGGTTTGTTGATTTTCCATCTTCCTCTGTGCAAATGCCAATCTGCCCTTCCTTTCTTCGAGTGCTTGAATGCATCCCGTCAGCATGTTAAGTCTGGGAAATGTGGGTTTTGAAATATCATCCAAACTCTGGTTGATACTATCCCTCATTGTCGTTCTGATCCTATTTGTAGAAGCATGTAGCAATCAAACTTGGATCATCACCCAATTATATCTGAGTAGCCTTGTTCTTAACTTTAACGAGTTCATAGAAGTTGTATTGATCAATCAAGGATATATACAACTTGTTTGTCTTCATCTAAAATATACCTCACACTGTTTGTGGGAACCGAAATTCACACTGTCAATTTTTCGTAAAATAAGGAAAGTTAGGAAACGCTAATTTCCCAGAGATCCCGGATTGTCTGCCAACACACGAGAAAACGAAAGAGACAAAGATAACAAGAATATCAATGAGAAGTTGCACAGAGGTGTTTTATTAATTTGATAAGAACAAAGTTCCAATGTTTGCCAAGGAATTGAAAAATAACAAGACTTAGCTAACAAAGAGACAAGAAGAACCAGGGTCGAAGGTGACCCCGTAGAGAGATCTGTCTGAAGCCGCCTAAATCCTAAGTTCCTAAGTTTCTAAGTTAGCAAAGCTGCCCTAGGTCTCATTTTCGGACCCCCTACATCTTCAGCCTTAGACTCCTTATATACTCCTCCTGAGGCGGTTTTGCCTTTCCGATTCTGCCCTTGGTCGAATATATCGCTTCGCGGAAATCTTCCATATCTTCCCGATCTTTGTGTTTTTCTATGGAAACTTTTACATTTATCCTTAGAAGCTTGATATTTATCTTCTCTTGCAAGGTAGAGATAAACCGTCATAGGTTTTTGGGCTTTATTTCGTATAAAACCGAAAGTGGGCCTTTAGCCGCACCCTGGATCTCATTGGTCCGTTTTGCGAATTAAGCATTTTACGATTTATTGAAGTTGCCTTTCCCAAAACGACGTCGAAACTTGAGGAAGCTCAAACCTCTCGTATGATTGAGGCAACCTTGGTGTGTTCGGTTAAGCATTCCCTGTTTATCGACTGGTTCTTGTTTTATCCTGAAGGACAAGTCCCCTCGGTTCTTTGAATCGTAAAGTTGAGATAATGACTTTGATTGGGCCGAAATGAGGACTAAGATTGACTCGTTCTCGGAAAGGAGTGTCACAAAGATGGGCCAAAGATGGGTTGCGTGAGATTTTTGGGTCGGTTTTATCCGCTGACCCACGTAAACTTGGTCTACTCGCCATTCGGCAAGTACACCATTCGGAGCCGGTCTACTCGCCGTTTGGGGAGTAAACCAATTGTTCTACTCGCCAAACGGCGAGTAGACCGTTCAAGACTGGTCTACTTCCCAAGCGGCGAATAGACCGTTCAAGATTAGTCTACTAACCATTTGGGGAGTAGACCAATTGGTATACTCCCCAAACGGCGAGTAGACCGTTCAAAGTTTGGTCTACCCGCAGTTTGGGGAGTAGACCAATTGGTATACTCCCCAAACGGTGAGTAGAACATTTAAGCTCGCCAAACCGAGAGTAGACCGCTCGGGATCGGTTTACTTGTCTCTCGGCAAGTAGACCGTTTTGTTCGATTTCGAGTTTATGTTTTTGAGAACGTGCGAGAAACTTTCATATAGAGATTCGATTTTAGCCATTGATTTTGAGATGACCGTTTTTGACCCCAACAGTTAGCCCCCCAGCTCGCAAGTTTCATGTGTGATTCTTGCGGGCGAGTAGTGGTGTTAGGAATCTGCGGTTAGAATCATATCTTTTCAAAAGATTATTTTTCAGAAAAAAGAAAAGGTTTTTTTGTTTGTTTTAGATCTTCTATAAATATTGGAACCTCACCCGTCATTCTCTCCACATCCTCCCCTATTTGAAATTTTTTCTTTCTCATTCTCTCCCAAGAGTTCTCTTCCAAATAGATATCTTCTTCAAACAATCTTCAAAAGAATGATAATTTTGAGATGAACAATGCTGCTGGTGGAGTTACGTCGAATCTCCCAGTTGTCGGGGCTGTTTCGGATCACTTGGCCGAGTTCATGTCTTTCTAGAATGAGTTAAGCCGAGTCGAGGCTGAGAGACAGGCGAACCCTAGGTGGGTGGTGCCCTCAAGTTCTGAATTTTTGGTCGCTGTTCACAATGCCAATCCTCCTGGAGATGCGATCGCTGCTGGGCCCCTGATGTCGGAGGTCGAGCTTCAGCCGTTGGGATCCTCGACGACTCCTGTTCCCGTCGTCGATATCAAGCCGGTTCAAGAGTCGATGGCTCCTCCTCCGGCTAAGAAGGAAGTCATTTTAGGTTTACCCGCTCAGAGCGCTCCTCCGATCGCCGCACCTAAGGGGAGGAAGAGGCCTTGTGCCAACCCTGAGGCGGCTAAGAGGAGGAAGTTTACTAAAGAGTCTGAGGCTGGTCCCTCTTTGACAAAGATTTCGGGGCTAGCGTCGCGTCATCGTGCTAAGGTTCGTTTGTTTGAAAGCTCTCTTCTTCTTTTTCGGTGTTGATCTTTCTTTTGACTGCTTTCTTCTCCCCTTTTTGTCGTTCGTCTCGCTGATCGATGGGATAATTAGCCAATGTGGGTCGGAAGTTGAGTGTCTCGACAAGGAATTAGCAGAGTCGCAGGGGAGATCGGCGTTGTTCGAGGGGAAATTGAGAGTCATCACGGACGCCCACTCTCGGGAGATGGCTCAGATCGAGTTGCGGATTGGGGAGCTTGAGCGAAATATCAGAAAGACCGCAAGTTGTCTGCTTAAGGCGAAGGATGCGAATACGTCTAGGTCGGAAGTGCGTAAACTCAAGCGCAAGCTCAAGGGTACAGAGGAATCGGCAACAGGTGCGATTGCGGAGGCTTGAGAGGAGGTTCGCGCTGAGTTCCGAGCTTTCATGGCGAAGGTCGCCAGCTCCCTCGATTCTTTGGCGGTTTTCCATTCTCAAGATCAGACTTTGGCTGCGATCAAGGGAGGCCTGAGCGAGACCCTCTTGTTTCGGGGCGAGGCTGCATCGTCTCCACGAGTCAAAGAAGCCAGACTTTCGGTTTGCAGGGAGGAACTGGCGAGCATCGAAGAGGAATTTAGCCTGATCCTCGAGGGATTGAAGGCGGAGTGCGCTCCTTTTCCTAGCTCGGTAGTCGGCGAAGAGCTGGGGCACGTAGCTGAGAAGGGCAGAGACGACGCGGTTCTGAGCCCGGAGCAGGCAAATGGCGATGGCGAGGGAGAGGCTCCGGCCATGGAGGAAGGTTGAGGTTTTTATCTTTGATCGAGGTTAAGAATATTTTGTTGCTTATGTTTATTTCGGCTGAGTGTGGCCTATGTTTTATATGGGACTGGCCGTTGGTGGCTTGGAGTCCTTGCCGCTTTTGCGGCTTTTGTATGAACCTGGCTTTTATAAAGGAGATTTTTGTTTTTTAACGAGCGTGTCGTGTGGTTGAATGTAGAGGGAAGAATAGGAATTGTCATATCGCAATCTAACTAGACTTGACGATCGTTCGGTTCGTCGCCCATTTCGAAAGAAGCAAAAAAATTTCGAAGATTGCCTGGGCCAAAATGGCTAAATCGAAAATTTTACGAAAGTTTTTTTGCGGGCGTTTGGATGCAAACAAAGAGACATACTGTTAGAATCTCATATCTTTCGATACTTCATGCCTTTAGACGTTTGAGACCAGTGTGATGGGTTTAGGGCAAGACCTAGGCTTACTCTCGGTTAAGGCTGTGCGATGACTAATCGGCTTTCATGTTACCTGTTGCGATTTTAACCTGACTCCATCCCGCTTTAAAGTCCGCGATATGTTCTCGGCTTCAGTGACTTGTATGGTAGGAGTCGAGCATCTCTTCGAGGACAATTTTTAAGTCTCCCGAAAGTTCTGACCAAAAAATTGGATTTCATTTATAGCGCTATTACCCTGTGTCGGGTGTTCGAGAGCGATCTTGGCGAGATAACTTAGCCTATTTAGGACATAAAGAGCTCATTGTGATCAGCAAAAAAACTCATTTGCGGAGTTGGGGCTCTTCCGCGAAAGGCTTTGAGTTTGATATGGGACTTTGAATTTTATAGTCGCAAGCGGACTGTTTTTTGAGGAAGTCATATTTGGGAGATTTTTATGAGAAAAAGAGGATCCTCGGGCCACAGCGACGTCTTGCCTTGCCGAAGGTTTGTGGTTTCTCACACAGCTCCGTGACATGGAATTTGGTGAGAAAATTCTCGTTTTCCCGAGGTAAGTAGATGTGTGTAATTTGTCGGGAGTATATGAGTATACGTACCCTCTCCCCCTCCCTTTTTTGGCCAGGGGGGATAGCTGAGCCCGCCTTGTAGGGAATTGCCTACGTACCATTCTCAGGGATCAAGTCGTCTCGTAGTTCAGTGAATTTGAGCGAGCGCTCAATGATAGTATTTTTTGAGGTGCATTGCGTTCCATTTCTTTGGAATTTTAACGCCCTCCATGTTTTCGAATTCGTATGAGCCTGGTCGGACGACTTTAATGACTTTGTTTGGTCCTTCCTAGTTTTCTACGAGTTTTCCTGCGTTTGGTTTTGCAGTGGTAGGACCAATTCGCCTTCTTTGAATCTGCGGTGGCGTACATTGGCGTTGTAGTACCTTGCTGTTGCTTGATGGTAGTTTTGAATTCGTATGAGGGCCTTGTCCCGACGTTCGTCTGTCAGATCTAACTCGTCGAGTAGCATGAGGCTGTTTTCAATTTTCGTGTTCTGAGAGTAGCTTTCGGCGTATCCTAGGAAACTCAACTTCTGCCGGGATCATGCATTCCGCCCAGTAGATGAGGGCGAACGGAGTTTCTCACGTTGCGCGTCTCGGGGTTGTGCGATGTGACCACATGACTCCCTCGAGTTCTTCGGCCCATCTTCCTTTCTTAGTGTCCTGGAGTTTCTTTAGGCCGTCGAGGATGGTTTTGTTAGTGGTTTCGGCTTGGCCATTACACTGCAGATATCTTGGATTTGACTTGGTGAGTCGGATCTTCCACTTTTCTCAAAAGGCCTCGAACCTAGTTGAAATGAACTAAGATCTGCTGTCTGTTACGATTTCATAGGGGAATCCGTGTCTACAGACAATGTTCTTCCACACGAAACTTTCGACTTAAGCGTCTTTGATGCTTGCGTACAAGTCTGCCTCGACCCACTTGGAGAAGAAATCGGTTAGTACCAACAGGAAACGTTTCTGTCTTGACAGGTGCATTGGTCCGACTATGTCTCATGAACGGGTATGGTGATGAGATTGAGGACAAGACTTCCGCAGGTTGATGGATGGTGGGCGCGTGCCTTTGGCATTTTTTCGCACTTTCGCGTAAATTTGCCGCAATCTTCGATCATCGTTGGCCAGTAGTGACCATGGCGTTTAATCTTGATTGCGAGTGATCTTCCTCCGGCGTGGTTTCCGCAGGATCCAGAGTGGATTTCTTCCATTATCTTCCGTGCCTTTTCACCTTCGATACAGGTCATGAGTGGCGCGGAGAATCTTGACTTGTAGAGTTTGCCTTCGACCAGAACGTATCGTGCGGCTTGGCCCTTGATCTTTCTGGCGGCCCACTTTTTGGTGGGTAGAGTTCCATCGGCGATGTATGAGCGGATCAGATCCATCCATGGTTTGCGGAATCCGTATTATGGACGTTCAAGATCTCGTACATCTGGGGTGTCGTTTTCGTGAATGTCTTCATCGGGCGATTCGATCAGCTTTATGACGATGGGAGGGCCGATGCTCGGATGTTCTATGAATTCCACGTGAATCACCCTACTTAGGCCGGGATCCGAACTGGATGCTAATGCGGCCAAGGCGTCTGCTTGGGTGTTTTCGCCCCTGGGGATTCAAGTGTGGGGAAACTGATCGAAGTTTTGAGACAAACTTTGTACGAGTTTTAGGTAAGGTTCCATCCTCTTGTCTCTGGCTTCGTATTCTCCCCTGTACTGGCTTGGCACGAGCTGAAAATCGCAGTAAGCATGAACATCACATATCTTTTATCCGAGAGCTAGTCGCAATCCTGCGATCAAGGCTTCGTACTCGGCTTCGTACTCGGCTTTGTTGTTCGAGGCGTGGAACATCAGCCGAAACGATTGTTCCAACACTTAGCCGGTTGGTGACGTGAGTCAGACTCCGACTCCGGAACCCTGTTTGCAAGATAATCCGTCGACGTGAAGGGTCCAGGTTGAGTCCAGTTCCGGCGCGGTCGTACTTATTGAAGGAAGTTCCACTAGAAAATCGGCGAGTACTTGCGATTTTGCAGAGGATTTTGGTCGATACTCGATGTCATATTCACTGAGTTCAATCGCCCATTATGCTAGCCTGCCGGACTGGCTGGGACTGTACAAGATGGTCTGTAATGGGAATGGCGTGAGCACTGCAATCATATGAGATTGGAAATATTGTCTTAGCTTTCGTGCTGACATTACGACCGCTAGTGCCAGTTTTTCCATCATCGGGTATCGAGTTCCTGCATCGAGCAAGGTCTTGCTTACGTAAAAGATAGGTTTCTGCTCGCCGCGTTCTTCTCAGATGAGGATGCCGCTCACGGCTGTGGTCGATACAGCGATGTATAGGAACAAAGGTTCCCATTCAACGGGTTTAGCAAGTACTGGGGGAGTGGCCGAGTAATGTTTCAACTATTGGAAAGCTTTCTCGCATTCTTCAGTCAACTCGAATTTCTTGTTTCCCTTCAGAGTATCGTAGAAATGTAAGCATTTGTCCGTGGATCGCGAAATAAATCGATTGAGTGCTGCTACTCTTCCGGTCAGTCTCAGTACCTCGCGTTTCATTTTCAGGAATGCCATTTCGATCAAAGCGTTGATCTGTTTTGGGTTCGATTCGATCCCTTGGAAGTTGACGAGGTATACGAGGAACTCGCCGGACGCTACCACGAATCTACACTTTGCGGGGTTAAGCTTCTTGTAGTGTAGATTCAGCCTTTCAAAACATTCTTGGAGGTGGGTGATATGATCTCGTTCATCGAGGGATTTTACGAGCATGTCATCGATGTAAACCTCCATTGTTTTTCCGAGTTGTTTGGAGAACATCCGGTTGACGAGTCACTGATATGTTGCGCCGACATTCTTTAGTCCGAATGGCATTACTCGATAGCAAAAGGTACTGTAATCAGTTATGAACGCGGTTTTCTCTTGGTCGTCCGGGTTCATCATGATCTGGTTATACCCAGAGAATGCATCCATGAAAGATAGGAGTTTATTCCCAGCAGTTGCCTCGACGAGTCGATCGATGTGCGGCAGTGGGAAGCTATCTTTTGGGCACGCCTTATTGAGATCGGTAAAGTCGACGCAAACACGCCACTTTCCGTTTTTCTTCTTGATGATAACTAGGTTAGCGAGCCAGTCTGGATACCTAACTTCTGTTATGGATCCGACTTTAAGGAGTTTTTCGACCTCGTCGTTAACCGCGTTGGCGCGTTCTGGTCCCAACTTTCGCCCTCTTTGTTTGACAGGTTTGAAAGTTGGGTCAACGTTGAGCTCGTGACATGTGACCCTGATATCGATTCCTGGCATATCTTCCGCGGCCCATGCGAAGGTGTGCAAGTTTCTTTTCAGACAGGCTACAAGCTCATTATTCAGAGGCTCGCTCAGATTTTTCCCGATCTCAACGCAGCTATCCGGGAATGCCTCGTCCAGACACACCGAGATAACGGGTTCGTAAGTAGGCTCGCGTTTTCCGTCTAAGGCCTCTGCTGTGCGTGTCTGCCAAAATATCTCCGTTTTGTCCTGTTTTGTCGCGTCATCGGCGTCACTCTTTTTCTTTTTCGGGAGAGTTTCTTCTGGAGGGCTTTTTCGTTTTAACTCCGCCGCGAAGCAAACTTGCGAGATTTTCCGATCTCCCCAAATGGTCTGGATTCTGCATGGAGTTGGGAATTTGAGACACATGTGGTATGTCGATGGAACCGATTTCATCGAATTTAGCTAGGGTATTCCCAAAATCAGGTTATACGATGTGGGTCGATCGATGACAAAGAATTCCACGATTTTCATAATGCTGCCAACTTCAACCGAGAGGTTGATCGTGCCGAGATACATGGTGACTTCCCCCGAGAGTCTTACTACTGGGTTAGGATCCTCTACTATTTCTGATGGACTGATTTACATCCTCTCGAGGGTGTTTTCGAAGATGATGTCGGCCGAGCTTCTGGTATCGACTAACATCCTTGTGACATCGATATTTTGGACCGTCACCTTGATAACAAGGAGATCGTTGAGAGGTTTTACTGAATCGGTCGTTGATCTTTCCTTGACGGAGATGACATCGCCACCCGCTGGATCGGGCATGTCTTGTCTCAGTCGTTTCGTGATTGAGCTAGAGAATCCAAAAGTCTCCCTCCTTCTAGCGCCAAAATGTGGGAACAGAAATTCGCACTGTCGATTTTCCGTAAAATAAGGAAAGTTAGGAAACCCCAATTTCCAAGAGATCCTGGATTGTCTGCCAACACGCGAGAAAATGAAAGAGACAAAGATAACAAGAATATCAATGAAAAGTTGCACATAGGCGTTCTAATAATTTGATAAGAACAAAGTTACAAAGTTTGCAAAGGAATTGAAAGAAGAACAAGACTTAGCTAACAAAGAGACAAGCAGAACCAGGGTCGAAGATGACCCCGTAGAGAGATCTGTCTGCAGCCGCCTACATCCTAAGTTCCTAAGTTTCTAAGTTAGCAGAGCTTCCCTAGGTCTCATTTTCGGATCCCCCTACATCTTCAGCCTCAAACTCCTTATATATTCATCCTGAGGCGGTTTTGCCTTTCCGATTCTGCCCTTGGTCGAATCTATCGCTTCACAGAAATCTTCCATATCTTCCCGATATTTTTTTTATCTATGGAAACGTTTACATTTATCCTTACAGACTCAATATTTATCTTCTCTTGCAAGGTAGAGATAAACCGTCATAGGTGTTTGGGTTTTATTTCGTATAAAACCGAAAGTGGGCCTTTAGTCGCGCCCTGGATCTCCTTGTCCGTTTTGCGACTTAAGCATTTTACGATTTATTCAAGTTTCCTTTCGCAAAACAACGTCAGAACTTGAGGAAGCTCGAACCTCTCGTATGATTGAGGCAACCTTGGTGTGTTCGGTTAATCGTTGCCTGTTTATACGACTGGTTCTTGTTTTATCCTGAAGGACAAGTCCCCTCGTTCTTGAAATGGAGTGTCACAAAGATGGGCCAAAGATGGACCCAACTAAACTCAGTCTACTCGCCATCAGGCAAGTCAACCATTAGGAGCCAGTCTACTCGCTGTTTGGGGAGTAGACCAATTGGTCTACTCGCCAAACGGCGAGTAGATCGTTCATGACTGGTCTACTCGCCGTTTACGAGTAAACCAATTAGTCTACTCGCCAAACGGCGAATAGACCGTTAAAGATTGGTTTACTCGCCGTATGGGTAGTAGACTGTTCAAGGTTGGTCTACTCGCCGTTTGGCGAGTAGACGTTTCGGGCCGGTCTACTTGTCGTTTGGCGAGTAGACTAATTGGTAACATCCACAATCTATAAGTATAATATGCTTCAAGATTGGCCTACTCACCGTTTGGCTGGTCTACTCGCCAAACGGCGAGTAGACCGTTTTGTTCAATTCCGAGTTTTTTTTTGAGAATGTGTCGAGAAACGTTTGTATAGAGATTCGATTTTAGCCATTGATTTCAAGATGACCGTTTTTAACCCCAACACTGTTTCCATGAACGCTCTTCCAAGGAGTAAGGAAGAGTTCCAATCAAACTTTATATCCATCACGTGAAAGTCTACTGGAACAAAGGCGTTGCGAATCTGTACTGGGATGTCTCTGGCTACCCCTCCTAAATTTACTCTGGAATAATCCACAAAGGTGAATGAATCACTAGAAAACTCCACTTTCAGGCTTAGTTTCTCTGCGATAACTTTAGGCATGATGCTAACTGCTAATCCAGTATCGTAGAGGGCATTAGGATATTCGTGACCTTTGACAAAACATTTAATCACAAATTTCCGAGGGTCAATTTTCTTCTTGAGAGTAGTCCTCTGCTTCATCTTCTCTCTGAGGTCATTGAACATGCGCTCTATGTCCTTTTCTATTTTCTTTGATTCCCTGAAAAACATCCACAATCTATAAGTATAATATGCTTCATCAAATTGAGTATCTAAAGGAATTTTAAAAACTCTTTTGGCAAAGCCATCCATCTCGTAGAGACAAGCAGAACCAGGGTCGAAGGTGACCCCGTAGAGAGATCTGTTTGCAGCCGCATAAATCCTAAGTTCCTAAGTTTCTAAGTTAGTAGAGCTGCCCTAGGTCTCATTTTCGGATCCCCCTGCATCTTCAGCCTTAGACTTCTTATATATTCCTCCTGGGGCGGTTTTGCCTTTCCGATTCTGCCCTTGGTTGAATCTATCGCTTTGCGGAAATCTTCCATATCTTCCAGATCTTTTTTTTATCTATGGAAACTTTTACATTTATCCTTAAAGACTTGATATTTATCTTCTCTTGCAAGGTAGACATAAATCGTCATGGGTTTTTGGTCTTTATTTCGTATAAAACCGAATGTGGGCCTTTAGCCGCGCCCTAGATCTCCTTGGTCCGTTTTGTGACTTAAGCGTTTTATGATTTATTGAAGTTGCCTTTCCCAAAACGATGTCGGACCTTGAGGAAGCTCGAACCTCTCGTATGATTGAGGCAACCTTCGTGTGTTCGGTTAATCGTTGCATGTTTACGACTAGTTCTTATTTTATCCTGAAGGACAAGTCTCCTCGGTTCTTTTAATCGTAAAGTTGAGATAATGACTTTGATCGGGCCGAAATGAGGACTAAGATTGACTCATTCTCGAAACGGAGTGTCACAAAGATGGGCCGAAGTGGGTTTCGTGAGCTTTTCGGGTCGGTTTTATGCTTGACCCAAGTAAACTTAGTTTACTCGCCATCCGGTAAGTAAACCATTTGGAGCCGGTCTATTCACCGATTATGGAGTAGACCAATTGGTCTACTCGCCAAATGGCGAGTAGATCGTTCAAGACTGGTCTACTCGCTATTTAGGGAGTATAAAAATTGGTTTACTCGCCAAACGGCGAGTAGACTGTTCAAGATTGGTCTACTCACCGTTTGGGGAGTATACCAATGGGTCTATTTGCCAAACGGCGAGTAGACCGTACAAAGTTTGGTCTACTCGCCGTTTGGGGGGTAGACTAATTGGTCTACTCGCCAAACAGCGAGTAGACCGTACAAAGTTTGGTCTACTCGCCGTTTGGGGGGTAGACTAATTGGTCTACTCGCCAAACAGCGAGTAGACCGTTCAAGATTGGTCTACTCGCCATTTGGGGAGTAGACTAATTGGTCTACTCGCCAAATGGCGAGTAGACCATTAAAGATTGGTCTACTCGCCGTTTGGGGAGTAGACCGTTCAAGATTGGTCTACTCCCCAGACGACGAGTAGACGTTTTGGGCCGGTTTACTCGCCGGTTGGCGAGTAGACTGTTTTGGGCTGGTCTACTCGCCAAATGGCGAGTAGAACGCTCGGGATCGGTTTAATCATCTCTCGGCGAGTAGACCGTTTTGTTCGATTTCAAGTTTATGTTTTTGAGAACGTGTCGAGAAACTTTTGTATAAAGATTCGATTTTAGCCGTTGATTTCGAGTTGACTGTTTTTTACCCCAACATTGTTGCCATGAACGATCTTCCAAGGAGTAAGGAAGAGTTCCAATCAATCTTTATATCCATCACGTGAAAGTCTACTGGAACAAAGGCGTTGCGAATCTGTAATGGGATGTCTCTGGCTACCCCTCCTAAATTTACTCTGGAACAATCCACAAAGGTGAATGAATCTCTAGAAAACTCCACTTTCATGCTTAGTTTCTGTGCCATAACTTTAGGCATGATGCTAACTGCTAAACCAGTATCGTAGAGGCCGTTAGGATATTCGTGACCTTTGACAAAACATTGAATCACAAATTTCTGAGGTCACTTTTCTTCTTGAGAGTAGTCCTCTGCTTCATCTTCTCTCTGAGGTCATTGAACATGCGTTCTATGTCCTTTTATGTTTCTTGGATTCCCTGAAAAACATCCACAATCTATAAGTATAATATGCTTCATCAAATTGAGTATCTAAAGGAATTTTAAAAACTCTTTTGGCAAAGTCATCCATCTCTTTGTCAGTTGCTTCTCTGCGAAGATGTTTTGGAATCTTCTGCTTCTTTCTAGAGTGCTTTTTATTGTCATGGGATCAGGTGTATTGACATTTTTTCCTTAAGTCTCCATCCTCGAAGGTCTGACAAATAGGCTGGCACTCAGACTTGGTAACTGAACCGGTTTTGTTGTTGGGGGCTGTCGATCGACGCTAGCTTCTTGACGTCGATCGATGTTGGAAGATTCACACGAGGCAACCAATTATGCAGGTTCCATCGATCGATGATCCGGTTCAGGTGTCGATCGACACCAATGTGGACTGCCGAAGGACATTGCACTTTTTACACAAAAATCTCTTTCTTGCATTTGTTCTCTCTTCACTTCTTGCAAAAAATCTTCACCTATAAATGCATTGACGTGGTGGTTCTGACTAGCTTCCCCTTTCTCCTTAAATTAAGGCCTCATTTCTCTGAATGACCTCACTTTTTTGGACCACTTGATTCTCCAACTTCTTGACGTGAGTGTTGAGATTCTCAAACTTGGTGTTGAGGTTTATGTACAGGGAATCTATCTTCCCATTGAAGTTCACAATCATCTGCTACTGGTGCTCCAGTATCCTATCAACCATTGCTTCCAATTTGCTCTCCCAAGGGTTCTGCAGCTGCGAATTATGATTGTAGTTACTCTTGTTGCCACCATAGGAGTTCATGTTGTAGCCTGGATTTCCTGGTCTCTAATAACCATTTCCACCAACAAAACTCACATCCTCCTCCTCATCTTCTTCTTCAGGGCTTTCACTTCTTGTTTCTTATGGAATTTCTGAACATTTTCCAACTTTGCCTTAACTTCATCTATATGTTCCTTGCTCAAATGTGGAGCTGATTTCTTTCTCTCATAGTCAGTGTTCTTGGTGCTATTGCTAGACGCCAAGTTCTCAATAAACCTTGTTGCTTCCTATGGACTTCTAGTGCCGAAGTTCCCCTCAAAAGATGTGTCTAAATCCATCTGGTACTGCAGATCAATACCTCTGAAGAAAGTGCTAAGCAGCTGCACTTCATTGAAACCGTGGTGTAGGCAGTCTCTCTGGTATGACTTGAATCTGAACCAAGAGCTTCTCAATAATTCTCCAGGTTCCTGTGCGAATGTAGCGATTCTGCTTCTCAAGTCTTCTGCTCGTGCATCATCAAAGAAATTGCGCAAGAATGCATTCTTGATGTTTGTCCAGGATGTAAGAGATCATGGTGGTAGTTGCTTAAGTCAATGCCAAGCATCTCCAGCAAGTGAGTATTTGAAGAGCTTCCAGAATAAATAATATTCAAGGACTCCATTGGCCTTAATAGCATATACTAGATCCTCAAATTGCTCCAGGTGATCCATCGGGTGCTCATGTCCCAATCCATTATAGGGTGTATGCGAAACAAGTGCGAAGAAGGATGATTTGATCTAAAAATCATTCTTCTGGAAAGATGGAGGACGAATAGCGGATCTGTTAGCATAGAATTGGTCTGGACGATTGTAGTCTGCCAGTGTCCGTTTAGCAACTTGGGCGACAGCTTCATGTCGAGCTATTGCAACGTCTGCTCTTGTTCAGAGATTACAGATCCCTGCTCGTGAATTCTCTGATTTGTTGCATTACGCAGGTGACCTTCAAGGTCATATAGGTCTCCTCTCTCATCTCGAACCACAACTAAATCCGCAACCATCTTTCGCGAGCTACCGTTGATCGATTCCGTATGGGTATTGTCGATCGATGTTGGTGCGTGAGTGTCGATCGATGCTTCTCGCGTCTGTTTGCAGATGGAACATTCGATTGCAACGGGGTATGAGAAGAGTAATTCCTTGTTCTTTTTGCTTCTAATACTGCTGGGCATGCACCTGAAAGATAAGAAAAAGAAATTGTCAGTAACTTGCAATAAAAGAAAAAGCCTAGACTAAACCCTAGAAAATAAATCTAATGGCCATCCTTGCTCCCCGGCAACGGCGCCAAATTTGACAGCGTGCGGGTTAAGGTTTATTTTAAAGCATGCAATCTATCAAGTTAATCCTACGAATGGTCTAATTGTAGTACTTAGGGAACGAATCCACATAGAGCGAGGGCACACAATAGATTTTTGAATTCTAATGGTTAAGCTAGGCAAGCTATAAATAGAAGGTTTGTTTGTTTGTTTTATTCCAAAAAGGAATTTTTCTAAATAAGTTAAGTTGATTCAAATATGGAAACCATAGATCTAGGATTTTAAGCCAGTGAATTATTGAAATGAATTTTTCACAATCCTAAATCAAAGTAGTATAAGAGTGTCAATCCGATCCTAAGTGATTTCAAGGCAATGAGAATACATGTGAATGCTTAATCTAAGTGCAATGAAGGTTTGAATGAGATCAAGTAACAGTTAACTAAATGAGTAAGCTAATAACTAAACTTGCAATCAAAGTGATCAATTAGGACTCATGGGCTTAGACATTTGACTTCAAGTGACTAAGTTCCAACCTAGGGGTTTCAAGCTTTCAAACAAAAGACTTCCTTAAGTCTAGAACACTAAGGTAAGTTAGTTTTGACCAACAGCTCTG